>JAQGAW010003757.1:0-11974 GCA_034698025.1 Phthiracarus crinitus | reverse complement strand
ACTGGTTGATAAAAAAAATATTTTATACTATATATACTTTATATCATTTTTAAACATTTATATAATAGTTTCTTTAAAAATCTTCATATTTTAATAATTTTTTGAAAATGTAAAACTATAAAAGACTTTAGTAATTATAAAAGCATTCATTTGTGATTTAAGTTGTTTTTTGATTAATTAAAAGAAATTCTACCTGTTTTTTACAAAAATGTTATAATAAATATTTACTTATTCGGTTTATTTAGCGAATTTTAATTGGATTGGATGCCAGATTTGGACATTAATTCGGAGATAACAACATCCTTTAAATATTTAGACTAGAATTTAGTTTGATTTGTCAGTTTATGCAAAATATTATGAATAATATGGTTAGTTAGATTGATTAGGATTTTATATTATTTATTTTACTCGTTTTCAGAAATACTTTAGTTAGTTAGAATTTTAAATTTATTTAAAAATTATTTTAAAGTTATTTAAATTTTAGGAATAGACGGTACAGGATAGAATAAAGTTTAATTTTATAGGGATTTATCAGAACAGAATTATAATTTAAAATTATCGGGATGTTATAGGATTGAAAATTATGTAAGAGAAATTTTGATTAATAAAATTTATAACTTTATATGCTTAATAAAATTTACAAGTTTTAAAAGAAATACAAAATGTATTTTTACAAAAAAGTTATTCATAAGGTACTAAATAAGTAAATATTTATAATTTAAAAAAAATAGTTACTTATTTAGTATTTATGAATTATTTGTAATTAGATTTGATGCCAGAATTGAATGATCATTCTGAGATTACAACATCCTTTTAATATGCAAACTAGAATTTAGTTTGATTCGTCAGTTTATGAAATCAATTATTAAGATTTTTGTTGATTAGAAAATATGTATTCAAAACCATATAAAAAACAAATGTAATTAAAAGTAAGTTTTGAAAATTTATTAATTTTTTAAAATAGAGAATCAATAAAAATAATTTTTAAAATTAATTCTATTCAATTTTTTAAAATAAATATATATGTTTTTAAATCATTTATTCAATGTTTTGATTAATCATACTTATATTTATATTCGCTTTGCTTTGTAATCAATGTTCAGAACTAACAAAATTCTAATGTGTAAAACCATCATTACATTAATATAAATCGAATATTTAGTCAAAAGCTTCTAAATATCTAAATCTAGTAGTATTAATTATTATCTAATATAACTCTTCTAATTGTTGTTTTATTAAAGTTTTTTTATTGAAGATTCAAACAATGTTAATTACAACGTTACCTTAAGTTAACCACTTTTTTAAAAAAAATTTTTTGTTAAACGATTGAAACTAATGATATATTGGGTAATCGGACACCAATAGGACATTTACTATATCATCATCAATTGATTTTTGAATAGTGGTTTTTTGAGTTTTTTTAGACGTCATTAACTTTCACACCGTTGATATATTGATGTGAAGTTCAACGTACAAGACCTGCAAAAATTTCAAGAATGGAAGGAAGAGATGTAGAAAAGGAAAATATTATTGGGATATTTCGGAACAGGATTATCATTTAAAAATATTAATACAGTATAGGATCGAAAATTATGTTAGAAAAATCTCGACAATTAAATTTTTTAACTTAATATGTTATTTGTTAAAAATATGTTAACTTTCTAGAGATATAAAAAATACAATATAAAAAACTTTTTAAATTTTGGTTGAAATTTTAAACCGATTTAAATAGAAAAAGATTGGAATCAAACATTTTTATTGAATCTTTTTTCTAAATATTATTTTTAAATATTTAATAATTAATTAATAAAAGAATTCAATGTATTATATTGAGTAATTTACTTTTATCAAAAAAATATTATTACATATTTATACTTTGTTCCTAAGTTTCTATTTTTCCCCTTTAAATTTATTTAATATTAGGTTTAAGAATATATTTTATATTTGATAATTTTCTATATATTTTAACGACATTTATTTATTATTTTCAAACATTTATTGTTTATGCTTTATTTATGTCAATCTCGCAATATAATTTTTACTAGATATTGCTTATCATAAGCTACATGCGAATGTTTAAAAAAAACTGAAACCAATTAGACAAATAATAATTGCTTGATTTAATTGATATATAATTCTAATTTTTTTCATTAACATCATTTGTTATTTTGTTAAATAAACATAATTTTCAAATTTTCATTTTAAATTTTAAATTTTAAATTAAAAAACTTAAAATTTATAATTATATCTTTAATAATTTTGAAAAATTAGAATTTATAACAAAGTTTGCATTAGATTAATTTTTTTATCTGACTTTCTTGAAAAGAAGTCCAGCTTAAGGATTTGACCATGACTTTCTGTTCGTCTGTCTGTCCGTATGTGAGCTTTCAAATATTAATAAAGGAATTTGATATCTTGTGAAATATTTGACAAAAGACTAATATATGAATATAATATAATCCATTAGAAAGTAAGTTCTATGTGAATTGTGTCGTTCTTGTTATATAATTCTTAACAGTTTATATCAATATATAATTTAAACCACTTTCTATATTATTTATAAATCAAATATTTATATGGTTAATTACAATCATCAGTCAACCAAAATATACTAATTTATTGCTAATAAATACATTTAAATTATAAATTAAATATTTACAAAGTAAAAGATAATTTATTATTTTATAAACGGATATATATAATTTAACAACTGAAAATTAATAAAAAATTTTTATAAAACATACTATAAATAGATATCGTATTAAACGAGTTGACTGTAATTTTATGTTTTTTCTTTTCGATATACTCTTAAATTTTAGTTATATCAAAATATTTTATAATTGAATAATTTAAATTAATATCGATTTTTCTAATACTTAAACAGTTATCGATAAATGATAAAACATTATCAGTAATTAAAATATCGGATCCATATTTATGCCAAATTTTTTCTAAATATTTTAAAATATTAATAAAATAATTAGCCTTAGAAAATTGATAAACACAAATATCAATAGTCTATAATTGAGGTAAGTATTAATGAATATTTTTGAAATATTTTCCATCAGAATTAAATTTGATTTCTTGAAAAACAAAGTTTGATAACATCACAATTTTTTAGAAATTTAAAGTCATTGAATAATTTTGATCAATCTGTTATACGGATTATTAATTTATTCAATGTTTGAAACCTATTAAAAATGTATCATAATTTAGAGAATGCAAACTCCGATATATTAAATCTTTAACCGTAAGCATTATAAAACCATAATGTATTGTAAACCATAACCATTATAAAAGCATTGTAAAACCTGTAACTTTTATAAATTCTATATTTTTATTTTAAATAATTTTATTGAAATGACAAAAATCACAGCTTAAATAATCAAAATATTCAAATTTTACCAATTATTTCATTAAAACAAGTTCAATTTTATTTTTTATATTACAATTGAAAAAAAAACAAAATTTAAAACTCTAATTCTTTCTATTCTTTCTATATGAGTCCCAATATTCACATTTTACTAAAACAGATTTAGTACCATAACACTTCGAGAATTTATTGATTTAATTTAGGACACGTAGATATTATTTTAGATCAATTTATTATGATTAAGACTAATTAAAATTACTGTCAATTTTATTATGATTAAGAAACAAAATAGATATAGATTCTAAGTCTTGAAGACTTTTTTGTATAAACTGTTTCCAACAACTGAATGATAATTCTGAATTTGTCTTAATTGATAAGTACTTTATATATACACTAAAATATTTGTTTTATTAATTGTTTGATTGAATAAAATAAAATTACCATAAAAAGTGTTATAATTGATATTCTAACACTTATTTAGCACATAATTTAAAAACCACATTGTTTATACTTTATACTTTCCTTTACGCCAAAGGTAAGACACAAATCTTTAATAATTGATTTCGTAAATATAATATTGTCGAAACCATATTTTTTTCCATCAGATAAGTCTGAATTATTTATTAAATATCAATGTATTGAATTGTTGCTAACGCATTGCAAAGTAAAGCAATTACTAAGTGATAAATAAGATAATAGTAATTCACACAAATCATCACCAAATCTATCAAAACAATACTTTTATATTAAACAAATACTTATAATAAGAAAATATTAATAACTCTAATTTATTTAATTTTAAATTCAAAAAATAAATAAAACTTTAAATTCCTATCCTAAAAATTATTAGCACTAAAATGCTACTAAGTATGTGTCTTTGTGCGAAATAAAATAACGTAAAGAAGTATATGTACTGTTTAACTGTTTTTTTAGTAAAAAACACATTAAAATTGCATTAAAACATGCAAAATCTGTTTTAGTTATACATATGGACAACTGTTACAGTTAACACCATATAATTAAACTAAATTGAGTATAATAGTGTTCTGTGATGTACATTATGTATTAGATATCGGTAGTAATCTCCATGGGTTATCTTGTATCCTAAAACTATTTATAGGTGTGTAACGAAATTAATATGAGTTTATTAAAATAAAAACGTCGAAATACTATAATTTTACTAAATAAATATTGTTATTTATTGTAAAATAATTTTCTTACTCTAACTTAAAAATTATATATAATCCATTACAAAACTCTTCAAATTTCTTTTTTTCCATATTATCCAGTCATAAAGAATTTTTATAATATCAAACTTGTAAAAAAACACAATAAAGTTATGTATTTAAGTCGTCCAATATTTTTACAACAGTGATTATTATTAATTCGTCTCAAATATGTTGAAAAACTAAAATATCAGACATGTTTTCTTATAAAGGTTGTGGAACAAATAAATAATTACTAAATATTTTAAATTTTAATAATTTATTTGTAACGATTTAATAATTGATTATTAGTTATAATAAAACATTTTGTGAATATTAAAAGTTAGAAAATGTTCAAATTTTCAAAATCAAAAATCATAATTAAATTATTGTTTATTAAATTTGAAATTTAATAGTAAGTAATAAAGATTTAAATTTTGGACATAAATTCCTATAAATCGATACGCAAAACAATTTTAAAAAATATGAAAATAAAAATATAACTTAAAAAACATACTTCACAAAATAAATATGAATTTAAAATTATATTGTTATTAATATTTAATACCATTAATTACAGTCAAACACACAAGTATTAAGAAAACACACATAACTAAACATAAAAGTTCTCACATATGGTTGCTTTACACAAAACTATTAAGAAAACAGGCAAAACTTTTAAAAACACGGAAAAGTTTTATTACTTTTCTTCGTTTTCAGTTTGATGCGGATTCAAATTAATACTGATTAAAATCTCCAATTATAAATAAACAAATTTGCTTAGAATAAACTAAAAAATAATATAAAATAAATATTTGTGAAATGTGATTTATTTGTATGTATACTAAAATGTTAAATTTTATAAAATAAGAATTTTATAATAATAGAATATGATTGAAAAAGTTGATATAAATAGCAAACATTAAATTTGATATAAAATTTAAAGCTTATTAGTATGTGTATTAAAAATATTTTAAAAGTTTTGCCTGTTTTCTTAATAGCTTTGTGTAACGCAACCATATGTGCGATATTTTATGTTTAGTTATGTGTGTTTTCTTAATACTAGTGTTTTTGACTGTAAATTAAAAATTAATTTCTTACTATGAAGTCTAATTATTTTTAAAGACTTACTATGAAAATTTAAATCTTTAATATAATAAATAACTTAAATATAAATGTTTATTAAATTACGGACTCAATAAATATCCATATGGAGAATATAAACTTAAATCTTTATTTACATCAAAGTTCTTAAATCAACTGTGACATCATCAAATTCTAAATTATTTTCTATTGTCAAAATTTTTATTTTTTTTCATTATTATCTATAATGATGGGACTAAGCTAAATTTTGCTGAGCTTGAGCTTGAATCTACTTAGCTTAAGCTTAAAATCTGAAAGCTTTGAGCTTGAGCTTCAAAAAAATTTCACAATTGAGCTTAAGCTTAATGCTTTTCCCGTGCACCTAAGCTTAACGTTGAGCTTAGAAGTAAAAATAATTTTCTGAAAACATAATAATTTTATTTTTATTAAATATTATATTGATTTGTCATATTCTTTTTAATAATTTATATAAATAGTAAAAATTTTCGTTTGACTAAGCTATATTTGGATAAAGTTGGGTATATTTTATTTAATTTTTTGTTCATTAATGAACTTTTCAAGCTCAAGAAGCTCACTGGAAATAGCTTCAAGCTAGCTTGTCTGAGCTGAATTATTCTTATTACTTATCTAAAATAAAAAATTTTGAATTAGTTCTTATATTATATATACAATTTTTTTCTGGAATCATTTTTTCTGTACGATGTTTGAATTCATCATAAACATTAACAAATATATTATAATTAAGGACAGGATATTTCGGTTTAAACCGAACAACGTTTTGTTTGTTAAAAGTTTGGTAAAGGTAATTATAAACATATATTGAAGTAAAACAAAGCTTTTAGGGCATAGTTTATTTAACCAAAATAATCGAAATAAGATTTTACAACCTAAATTCATAAATCAGTTATGCTTAGACATTAGAAATTAAAATCTTAGAAGTAAAATATCAATTAAATGTCATTTAAAATTGGTAAAGAAACTTCTTTAAACAAGTTTAATAATTCTTTAAATAAATTTGAATAATTAACTTCAAAAAAAATTTTGAGGATAATTTCAAAGCATATATCGATCTATTAATTTGTGGTAACATTTGTATTTTATTTTAATATACAAAAAACTCTTTAAATGAGAAGTCAGAATAAATTTTATTCATAAATACTTGAAATATTTCATGTTTAAAGGTTTAACAACTTTTTTAACCAAAATACATAATAAAATCTCAACTGAAAGTTTGACTGAAATTTCTTAGTTTTTTTAACCGATAACAGACCGAAATATCCAATTTCTTTGACCGAAAAGTCCTGTGCTTAATTATAATAAAGTCCATTGTTGTAGTTAACATATAATTTTTTTCAAATCTTGAAATAACATTCGCCATAATTTTTGAATTTTTTTTTCAAAAAGTCATTTTGAATTTTTACTCAGCGATATTTCTAAAATATCGAATTTTCAAAGTATTATTATAATCCTTTTTTATATATATTTAATATAATACTAACCTTTAGCTTGTCAATCTCTTTTAAACTTTTCAGCGAACTCACTTATGAGTTTTCGTGAGAAAATTTAAGAATTAGTCTTAGTCAAATTTTTAATTTTAATACCATCAAATGTAATTAAATATTACGACTATTTAATATTGGATGAAAAATATTATTTTTTATGTTTACGTAATTTAATAAAATTATTTTCTTAACGATTAATCCGATTTAGTTTAATTTTTTTATAATCCAGAAGATCTTCGAGAGCCATCTCAAAATCAGCCAATAACTAAAATATAACTTTATGCTTGAAAAATTAACAACCATAAATTAATCTTAATATTCCTATATAACAAACAAATTTTTATTCCCAAATATCCGATGTCTGTATATAATATAAGCTAATCACACAGCTCAGTATTAAGAATTAATAATCTTTTTAAGTTGAGTTCTTAATAAAACAAGACAAGATTGTGTGAGTTGAAATGATTTTAATTTAGTTCTTTAAATTTTTAGAAATTTTAAAGATTTTTACACTTTAAAATAAAATTTAGTATAAGCTTAAAATCATTTCATTATAGAATGGTTTTCATGTAGAACTTTTCAATTAAATGTATTAATTATTATTTTTAAAACAGAATTTCAAACTTAAAATTAATAATTTAGGTTTATTTTAATAACACCAAAAAAATTAAGAACAACATTTAAAAAATATTTATCAATCTTAATAAAAGAAATTAAATAATTTATATTAAAAACAATTTTTGTGGTTTTTAACCGTTAGTTTTATCAAAACTTATATTTTCATAAATTAACATAAAATTACAATTAATAAAAGATTTTAATTTAAAATACCATTATTAAAATTAATAACGTTAATTGAAAAATTTTTATATATAAAATTCTTATTTTGATTAACATAAAAATATATTTTTAAAATTTAATATAAAAATAAAATTTCTACTTAATAATTTTAAGAAAATCTATAAAACTAAATAACTTATAGATTATCTAATATTTATTTATATTCTTAATATTTTATGCTATATTTTAAAACTTTTAAACAACTTTAGACTTTGTGCATCAACTTATAAATTTGTTTCTAATTATAGAGAACACGGGAAAATATTGAATATTTGTGTATAGCCGAGATATTTTTTATAAAATGCTAAATTGATTATTTCTATAAAAAAAATTTAATTTCGTTCTCATATCAATAGCGTTCATTACGTGCAATTTTATGTCAATATATTATCGCACTGGCGTTTGTAGTTTTCATATTTTTAGCTTATGTCTTAACACTATTGAACATTCTAGTTTGTAACAATTCTGTAATTTTTTTACCTTTCTATCAGAAATAAGACTTATAACAGTTAATTAAACAAATTCTTTATTTACTCAACAATAATTTTAGTAAAAACGAATTTTAACAACAACTTTATTTTCAAAAGAATAACATAAAAATACTTTGTTATAATAAAGCGTACAAGATATCAGATTGAGGAATAATGAACAAAACAATTATTTTTGAGTTTAAGTTTTCTATTAAGGTTGAAAAAGTATTTCAATATTAAATATAAAAAATTTAAAAAAAAATAAATATTGAAGAATTTTTTCAATTAATTTTTAAAATTTAAAAAATTGTAATTTAATTCAAAAGATTTTATTTTAAGCAATTATAAAATTTACAAGTTTTATAAACTATTCATAAACCAATCTTAATTTTTATAATGTTTACATTATGAAAAATTTTATTTTTAAAACCTAATTATAGAATTAAATTTAACAAATTTTCTTTATATAATAAATCAAGCTAAGCAAATTTAATTTAATAAATTGTACCATTATTCTAAAAAGTTTTATTTCACATTAAGAAAAAATAAGATATTTTTTCGACATGATTAAAATATTAATAATAATTTTGAAATGCTTAAATTAAACTTAACAAACCAATTTATTATTTAAGAAACTTAATTGTAAACTCAAGAAACAAATAATTTTTACTTTAAGAATAAATTAATTATAATTAAAATAAAATAAATAATAGAACTGAATGCTTATAATTTAAATCGTATTAAACAAAAAAGGATTAACAAATAACTATTCATTTTAATTTTGTTTAAATATTCATAAAAATCTTTATAATTTTAATTTCATGTTTAATAAATTATTAGAAGAATCTTCCAAAAAGTAATCTTAAATTTAATTAAATTGTAACTAATTGCTGCCTAACTTAGGGCATATTTAATAAATTTAATTATTTAATATACATTATTTTAATTATAAAATTATTTCTTATTTAAAAAATTTAATATTATAATAAGTTTTAAAATATAAAAATATACAAAATAATCTGTCAATTTTAAAGTTACAGAATGAGATATTTGTACGTAATAATTATAAAAATATTTTTGGTTAATTGTACATAAATTTAATTTAATATTGTATAATTATCTTATTATTAACTATAATAATTTGAAAGAATCTTCTTGTCATTTATAAATAATTTTAAATTAAAATATTAGTTATTTAATATTTTCTGTAATTCTTCGTCATTCATTTTATTAATCTCATTAAGTATTATAATTTCCCATTCTATGTTTATATTATTAAAAGGATTTGAGTAATCTTCAATTATAAAATCATTGTTACACAATGTTTCTAGTTTAGAAGAAGCAGTTTTATTCTCGTTATCAAAGTCTTTCATTTTTTCTTTTCTTTCTATTGATTCAATACTTTTGATAGCTTGTTCTATAAAGCACATATTATCTTTTGAGTTGAGAAATTTGTTATTTTCAATATTATTCGGTTTAGAAGCTGTCATTTCATCACTATTTCCATCGCTATATAAATCAATACATTTTTCCAACTTAAGATTACTTATACTTTTAAATTCTTTTTGAATATATGGTAAATATTCCAAATTTATTGTAAGAAAATGGTTAGCCATACTAAAATAAAAATTAATTAAATATTTTTTATAAAGTAAGTTTGGAGTTATTTACCTAGAAATATCTTCTTTTTGTTTTCTTTTAAATTTAAGCTTAAGTGGTCCCGAAATAACGCAATCTTAATTTTATTAAAAAAGATAAACTTTTTTAATAATAAATTATAAATTTTTAAAATTAGCAATTTAATTTTTAAAAAATTATTTAATTAATTAAAACCTTTATTCTTAAATTATGATTAATTATTAAAATTATGTTTAACTATCATTATCTTATTTTTACTAATTTATTATTTAATTATAATATTACTATTTAAGCTTTTAAACTACATACCGAACTTTTATTTAGACAAAATTATTTAAATAAATATACATTATTTTTGGTCAAAATAAATTTTTAAGAGAAATGTTTAATGTTAATTTTTTAAATAATTTTGATAATAATAAATTCAATTAATTAAAAAGTTTATATTGCAATAATATTTTGAATTAAAAAACTTTATCAAAAATATAGATGATTTTGTAGTTTTATATAAAATTTTATATTTCTTACCATAGGATATTTTTGTTGTTTCCATATTCTCAAGTTAAAATCTTCATATTTTCAACATTCAGTTAAACTGACAATTGTTTTTCTCTACAACACATTTAAAAGTTTATAGAATATAAAATTGGAGAAATTTTGTATTAGTCATGAAGTTCATGTAAATTATATCTCACCTTGAACAAACGAAAGAGATTGCATAATTTATAGGAAATTTACGGTAAAACAAAAATTTTTCTATATAATATAGCATTAATGACTAATAAAACTTTTTATTTCGAGTATTAAACTTTGATAAAATCTAATTTTGAGCTTGAATACTTAATTCTTTAACATAATGATATCATAATTCTTTATAAAGATATTTTTAATATTTTTAAATTATTAAAATCAAGATATTATCTCTTAATTAAATGTTTACTTTAGTATTAGATTCTTTATTACATTAATGTATGTGTATGTGTATGTGTATGTGTATGTGTATGTGTATGTGTATGTGTATGTGTATGTGTATGTGTAAAAATTATTTTTTTACTAAACTATTTAATATAAAAATTTTTTGTTATATCATGTTAACTTAGAATAAAGATTTTAATTTTTAAACATATTTTGAAAATAATCAGATATGTTAGAAATCATTGACATTTATAAATATATTGCATTGTGTCATTTAGCACTTATGAACGTACATCAGACTTTTTTCTTGGTTAAGATAACAGTTTAACTCTTAAAAATACATTAACCCGATTTTCAAATATAAGATTCTGAAATCTTTATATACTCTATTTTATTTTTTATTTATTTTTTTAAATTTTCTATATATAAACATTGTTTTCTAAATTTTTTATAACATGTTAAAATACATATCTAATCAATTTTATTATAATTCGAAAATCTATAAAATTATTGATTTAAACTGACTTTCTAAGATAAAAGTAAAAATTCAAAATCATTTTATACTTTTAATATTGAATATTTTTATTTTTAAATTGTTGAACTATTCATCTAATTAAATGTCATAATAATTAGAAAATTTATAAAATTATAAAGATTACTTTAAACTGACTTTCTAACATCAAAATAATAACTAAATCTTTTAAAAATTTCTTTTAATTAATCTTATAGCATGTAAAAAAATTTATCAAACTCTAGATAATACAATAAACTGATTTTCATAGATAAAAAATAAAACTGAAATCCTTTTTAATGTTAAAATAAAATATACAATTAAAATAAAATATATAAAATAATATAAAAAATAAAATAAATACATTTATTAAAGTAAATAAAATTATTTAATTGATTAAAATCTTGATTTAAAAA
>JAQGAW010003756.1:0-11974 GCA_034698025.1 Phthiracarus crinitus | reverse complement strand
TGTAACAGATGTTATTACTAACCATCTGTCGATATAGGTTCAGAAATTACAGAATAAGTTGGGTTTAACTGCGTCACTACAATACCCCATCGTTACAAATAAGCGTCACTGCTTATAAAATATTTTATAATAATAAATTCATGCAATATGTATCAGGTAAAATAACATCTAAAAAAATAAGGATTAATTACAAATAGTTTTTATGTGGTTAACAAATTAGTGCATTAACATATAAAATTAAATTGTTTTATGTATTTATATTTGTCATTTTTTTGGTATTTATTTGTTTTTTTGTAAAGTTTTTAATAGCTGACATAAATAATTTTAAAGTGCATTTTATAATAATAATAAATATATATATTCCGATCAAATAATAATTAATTAGTATTTTATATAATTGTTATTAGTTGAACTGTCTTTGAGTGAGGTTATATGTTTGTCCAAGGGTTGTGCTAGGATTTCCATGTTGGGTTGGGTTACGATTAAATATCGAATTTATTATGGCAGTTCTAATTTGTTGAAGAAGTTGTAACGATATTTCCATTTGTTGTACGTAATGGACGGATTCAAGATTTTCATAGAAATCGCTGCCAAAAATTTCCATGGTATTAACATTCAGAATTTCTGCGATAAACGTTAATTGAGTGCGTATGTTGAATTACAGTTGATGCAATCTGCTTATTGGGGTCTTAGTTATGTATGGTCTTAATGATCTCGAATTATTTTGTCTGGTTCCTGTCCCACGTTGTCTTGATAATCTATATGATCTCATGACTACAAATAATTTTAGATTTATTATATGATTTATATGATTAATTGAATTAGTAATTTTAATGAATATATGATAAGGTGAAATTATTTTAATAATAAAATTTCCTGTATAAATAAATTTAATATTACTGTATTTTAGAGAAATAAGAAAACAATAATATCGATCCATTAAAACTGTAAAAATTAAATAAATATACATTAATATAGATATGAAAATAAGTCCAATATATAAAAGAAAATTTTATTTGAACCTATAATAAAATATATCTTTAAATATTCCTCAATATTTAAATTTGTTTAATCAACTTTCGCACAGCACGATTTTGATTATTTTTTATATAAAAATTATACAACATATACTTAATCTAATAAGATAAAATATAGGTTTGTATCGTTTAATTATATTTATAATTTAAATACATTTATTGATAATGTCTATTGGGTAACTTGTGTTCTTAAATCAGTTGATTCAATATTTGACTTAAAAAAATATATGAGGTTTTGAAATCTAAATATAGCAAAGTTAAAATGGCTATATAATAATTTCGCACAGTATGGATTTGATCATATTTTTACCAAACGTTCAAATATATTATAGAATTATAATGAGATAAAATTTGGATTTGCATCGATTAATCAAATTTAATTTTCCATAGTTAAAATGTTGATGTTTTTTAGAAAATTTATGAATTTATTTATTCTGGACAAAGTTTAAACTGATATATCATAAGTTCGCACAGTAGAATTTTGTTAATTTCTGATATACAGGTTTAATTTACTATAATAATTACTGAAAGTAAAAATTTAGATTTGTATCTATTTGTTTAGTTTAATTAATTTTTATTTTAATTAGTTCTTATTTTATTACAAAATTTCATTCTTATGTGTATCAATCAATAATACTTAGTTATATTTTTAGAAATTTAAGTGCCTCCAAGATCAATAAGGGAGATATTAATTCACAATAACATGTTTTTCAAAGAAATAGAAATTTAAGTGATTTATAATGTCTAGGGCAAAACTTGATCTCTATTTTCAAAATTTCAAATCTTAGCTATTGGTCATTTTAGACTTGACTCCAGGAAGTAGAGTGGGACTCGTTTTGTAATAATAAGTACGGTTTTACTATATTTTGAACCCTCATAATAAATTAATTTTAATTATCTTTTGTTAGCACAGCACAAATTCCGTAATTTTTCTAATTTATATTGTACTACTAATGTATTGTTAATTACAACAAAATTTGGATTTGTATCGATTCGTTCATTATTGCTAACTTATAATTAAAATATTTGTTATTTGGTTCATAAATTTATCTTCATTATACAGGATTCAATTTGAAAATATTGCTTTTCTAATTTTTAGATCTAATAAAGATTGGATCAAAGATAAAACATAATAAAATCATATTATTCCAAGAAACATCGACTTTTAAGTGATTTATTATGTTTTTATAAAAGTTGAACTTTTCATTCAAAACAGCACAAATTTTCTATTGGTCAGATTTTTTTTGACTTCCCAAAAGAGACTAGTCTAATAAATTACATAGAGTGGGTCTTATTTTGCGTTATAAAGTACGTTATTCACAATTTGATTACCCTCAAAAATAATAAAACTTATATATAATAATTTCGCACAGTACGAAAGGGTTAAATATTTTACTATAAATACTAATATTATAGTACTATAATATTTTATAAATATTGGATTTGTATCCTATAGTTATTAAATAATTAATTTAATTATAATATTTTTATAGTGAAAATACCTTTGATACGTACTATATTGAAAACCTCTATTTTAAGTGGTTTTTATATTTTATTATCTGGGACACCATCTGCTTCCATTAGCACATTATTGTGTATATAAGGAGGGAAACAAGTTTTATCAGTCTTACTTTGTAAGATTTTTTTTTAAGTTTAAGAGCAATATTTTGCTTTAAGGTTGTTTTAAGTGACATTTTAATTTTGGGTTTTGATAATTAAACAAATAACTTACTAATAATTGTTTTTACGTTCTTTAGTTCTTAAAAAAAATTAATAAGTTAAAAAAAATTAACAAAGTTTTCAATTTTCAATTAAGTGTTTAAGAAATTGATTAAAAGCGCTACTAGAAAAATTAAAAGAACCTTTATGTTGGATAAACCAAAGGATAAGGATAATTCTAAAAAAACTGTGTCAAATACATCATTAAACGTTAATGCTGATGTCGACCAAGTTTCAGACAAATTTAAAAGTAAGAATATTCTATAATTTTAAATTATGAATTTTTAAAATGTCTTATTTAAAATTTGAATAGAAATTGATTTTTAAATTTCAAATTAATTAGAAAAAAGATATTATATATATTTCAATATAAATTTCCGTTTCTAATATTTGGTTTTATAAAAAAAATTTTTATATGCTATAAAATTTATTTTTAGATATATTTTCAAAATATGCATGAATATAGTGTCAGTATTTTTAAATAAATAAAGATACAAAAAAATATACTTTTCTTAAATTCCTATAATCTATATGTATTTAATATGTATGAAACATATTTAATTTTTCCTATGTTTCTCAAATTATTTTCTTTAAAAGCATTTTTGCAATAAGATAAGAAAGCTTGTAAATACTTAGATAACTTATATTTCCACTTAGTATTATCTATTTTAAAAGTATACGAAAAATAGCTTAAAAATTTGTATTGAGAAAAACATGTTTTAAGATAAATATCTTTTTATCTTACTTAAGTAAAAAAACTTTTCTTGCCTTAAATTTCTAATACAAACCAAATAAGAAAAATAAAATTTAGCACTTACGATAAAAAAAGTAATTCAACTGAAATAAGTAATATAGATTTTAAATTTCTTATAACATACAGTAACCTCAACAGATCTTAATTTAGAAAATATCCCTTAAATTAGGCTTAAACTTTTATTTTATAATTTATTTTATTAAATTATATTTAACAATTCTCTAAACTTACATATTGATATATATATTTTAATTAAAGATTAAATTTTTTAAAAAAATAAGACTAAATACTACCATGAAATCAGGTTTTAATAATATGTCCTTTTACTATATGTAATGAGTTTGTATATATATACTATAGCGATGAATATTTTAAAATTAAGCTGATAAGAATTATTTATATTTTATTTTTATATTTGATTATATTTAAATTTTCTTTTTTTTAAAACCATATTTTTAGACATTATTTTATTTGTTACACCTTTTCAGAATATAATTTCTCTATAATAATAATAACAGATGATTTTACAATATTACTGGTCGGTTTGTGATTAGTATTTAATAATTTAAATTTCTTGTTAAGATATTTTATTGTTTAATTTGATTTAAATTCAATAATTATATTAAAATTTCTAATTTATATTAAAAATTATTTGTCAAATTATATAAATTGGTTAATATAAATAATACAATTTAATAATAATCTTTATTCATTCTTTTATTAGAATTAAATGCTAGAATGACTCGATCTAGTACTGAAAATATTTCTAATTCATCTGCGACACCAGATGTAAATAGTATTTCTGAAGATATTCTCAATCAAGCAAGTTCTGCTATTCAGCAGATTGGATCGAGATTACCTAAAGCGGGCACAATTACCCTAAACGCGACTGAAAATACAGTAATATAAAAGAACAAATTATTTATTTATTAGTATTTTAACACTTCTATTTTATTTTTAGTCAACTAAGCACAGACCCGATATTCCAAGAGTTAAAAGTGTTACACTATACACTAGAATAACTCGCTCTGTTCATAATTGGGTAAATGAATTAAATAAATAATTAATTTATCATTGTTTATTATTATAATGAATTCTATAGGAAACTGGAAAGACCGAAAATATACAAAAATACGAACCTTCAACCAACGATATTAATTGTATATTATAAGGACTGATTATTTTTGCAAAACATATAATATATTTATTATTTTTAGTGGATCAAGGAGTGCCTGAGAATTTTAACTCAAATCCTAGTTTTTATCTGGAAAACCCAGATATGGCACAAAGAATTAAAGCAGCGCAATTGCAAGAGCAGTATAGAAACGGTGAGGTGATCGATAAAACATTGATGATTAGATTATCAATCGCTATTCAACAAAAATCATTGAATCCCTTTTATGATGTTTATGGAGGTAATTTCGAACAAAGTACTTCTGGTGTTGGCAAACAAGTTAAGGTATGATTTTGTGGATATTGTTATTTTAAATAATTTCCTAATTTACAATTTTTAAATTAGAGAAAACCTTCTCAAACCTCAATTAAACAAAACATTGATGCTTTACATGAAAATGAACGAAATAAGGTTGAAATCTTAAAACAAAAAGTATAATTCATATCCATATAATTAGTTATGTTATATTAATGTTATATTAAAATATATATTGTTTATAGGCATCAGTTGACGCAAACTCTCTGCCTTAAAAAACAGCGCCTAATAAAAGGGTTAAATCTAAGGCTCAATTAAAATCATATGTAAGCTCAACAGATTGTACAACTCGTATGGCAACTCGACTAACTGGAAAACTGGAAAGACCGATGGAACAACCTGTAGAAATGAGTTCTGGACCCATGGTTTTAAATAAAAGTAATCCTAAAGATGGGAAAGCTGTCCCAAAGAATAAACAAAGACCAAAACAACTTAACATTATTGAGAATCAGCAAGAGGTTAGTTATTTTTTTAGTGAGGTATATTATGTATATTTTATTTAAATTGAGAATAATTCAATAAATAAGGAAAATCAATGTGAAGACTGAATCGATATGCCTTTTACAAAAAATGGCACATTTGAACACGAATGCAAAATCGTTAAAAAGCTCTCTGACATATCTTATTTAGTTCATTGTGAAAATCATCCTGACAGCGAAGATAGTGAGTTACACTTTTCGGATATAAGTTTGGAGAATTTAAGAGAGTTTAATCAACGACCTGAGAACGCTAGGGAAAACGTAAAAACGACACGTAGAGGTTTTAAATCTTTAAGAGCTTTGTGTGACGTTGACGATTTCATGGCACCAACAGAAATTTATAGATTAGATGGTCCTGCTAATTCATGCGTTGATAATATTATCGACAGATATGTATCCGATGGAAAATTAGAGTTGTTGGATGAATACGGACGCGAAGTTTTTAATTTTATTGGGTAAAATTGAGACTTTATAATTTTTATAAATATATTTTACTTTAATAATTAACTTTTATATTAAAATATTTCTATAGCACTGAAGATTTCTTTGCGGATGATAATGAATTGTTATTTTGGAGAGATGTAAGGGTTGAATGGTCACGTGAATCATTAATCGATTTATCGAGATATTGGATTGTAACTGAACTGTTTGGATCAAATTCGACAAACAGAAAGAATTTTGCTGAAGTTCGTAAAGATCTCGGAAATAGCGATTACTATTTTAAAAGTTTGGATGAGATCCGCGACAAAATGACAGAAAATTCTAGAGATGGAAAATCTGCTTTTGTTTTATTTATATCTTTAACAGGTCGTAACAGTAATATGAAATCTTACTGCCATGTTCGAGTATTATGGTTACACGGCGAAACAGGCTCTCGTCAAATGCATATGTATGAACCGCATACTATGGAACGTTCTATCAAATCTATACCGAAAGATGTCTGCAAATTAATGGCTGCGTGTGGGGCTAAATCGTTACCACTCCGTACTACATACGGTAATCAGGAGGCGTCAAATGATTGCTTGATTCGATGCATTCGATTTATTGCAAACAAAATTGATTTTATGGATTTGGTTTGTTTGAAATATATTGAAGAAGACTGGCGTGTACGTTAATAAAATAACTATTTTAAATGCTTAATTTTGAACTTATATTACGTTTAATTATCTTTTAATAATTGAGTAAATTATTTTTTAAATTTGTAGCCGCATTTATACAAATAATGATTTTTTTGGTCATATAATTGACCTTTTTTTGTCATTATTTGTACTAATTTTATTGTTATAAGCAGGATATACGGGTAATCAATATATATATAATTAATATTTAATTCTTATCGGCTGGCTTTCGCACAGTCAAAAACTAATGTTACTATGCTATTTTATTCACAATTTATCATTAATTAAGACAAAAATAAAATTAGATTTGTATCTATATTTTAAAGGTATTTATTTATAAATAATTCAACTTTGAAAAAAAATTTTTTTAGAAACCAAATTTGATAATTAATATCTGACGTTCGCACAGTCAGAATTCAATAATTTTTTGATATTTTATAAAACTAATCTCTTTAAATGATTAAAATTTAAAATTGGTTTTGTATCGATACATTAATTAGTTTAAATTAGATAAAGTAATTATTAGGATAAATCACTATGATTTAAGAAATATTGACTTAAAATTATTTTATGATATGTTTAGTTCTTGGTTTTTAATAAATAATGTAAAATTTTTGGTATTTATTAATTTTAAATGATACTATTAAAATATAATGTGGTACTAGTAATACCCGGCAAATTCGTTCATATTTTTATTGAGTATGTTTTAGAATAGATTTTTAACTAATTTGTTTTATTTATACTTATTTCTTTTCATATTTACTCTAATTCTATTTTTGTAATTAAAAATAATCAATTATTCGATAAAACAAACCATAATCGAGAAAGTCATTTATAATTACATAGAAATTCAATAAAACTCATTTTAAGTGTATCAACATATGTAACAACATATGCAAATTGTGGAATTAAATGAAAAATTTTATGAATTATGTTTTTCTAATTTATTTCATGATTTAATCAATTTTGAATTAAAGTTTTTGACATTACAAAATGGTATGGCAGACAAATGAATACAATGATTTAGAATTTTCAAACTATCATTTGAATTTATTTTAGATTTGCAAATCTTATTTTTAAAATGTTATTCTGAGTTAATTAAGAATGTATCGAAAGAATCACTAATTGCAGGAATAAAATCAAATAATTCTATTAAATTATTGATAAGACATCTATAATCGTTTGAATAATACGTTGTATTTATAAAAACAGAACTATTTTACTTGAATTAATTTCAAAGCATTTGTGATTTGAATTTATTTTATATTTAATTTTTTTTTCATTACAGTCGCTGAATCATAAATACTAGAATCAGTATATAAAGGATCATTAAAACTTATTCTAATTCCAAGACCTACAATACATAAAAGAGATATGACTAAAGATTCAGTTATTCTGTGAACACGAATCAATTTTGTATTGATTTTAAATTTTATTTGTTTCAGATTAGTTCCTATTGATTGTTGATCTAAAATTAGATTTCTTGATTTATTAATAAAATATGTTTGTCGAAAATCAAATTTTTGCATTACTTTATAACTTTGAATCCAAATACTAATATCAAATAAATTCGTGCAATCATATTATTTATCTCGTACTGTTTCAATAGTACAAGATTCGATGATTGATGTTATATCATTATATATTTTATTTACTGCTTCCATACCATAATAATTCAAAACTCGTGACATATACATAATATTTTCTTCAATACCGAATTTTTTAGTAATGTTTAGTTTATTTTAATCAAATTTAATATGATTCTGCGGTTAAATTGTAGGTTAGGTTTATTGTGATTTGTATTTATAGAAACCTCAAAGCTTGGAATAGTGTTTGCATAATCTAATGAAGTGCGGGTTATTGTGATTACATTTAAATAATCAATTGTTAACATATATTGTTGCGAAAACATAAAAAAATATTAAAATTATTACAACTAATATACGTGAATATTTATAATTATAATTGATTGAAAACGTGCAATAAAGAGCCAATTCAAATATAATACCAATTTATCAACGAAATAAATGAATACTATATAACAATCGATTCCAAACCAAATCGAAAACACACCACCGATTAAACATAAATAAGTGATTGTATCCATTTTAGGATAACGTGTAGTATATATGTCTGAATCAAATAATCTCAAAAAATATATCATTACTAATTTTTTTCAGAATAATTATTAGCGCTTCCAATAGAAACATAATCATTAATACAACTTTTATGACAATTAACGAGTATTTTTAATTTATTGCTATTATTATAATCATTTGATAATTTGCTCATTTTGCTACTAAACTGGCAATTAATGGAAATTTTCGAAAATTTAACGCAATTTGTTTCATAAGGAAATTCAATTAATGTTTCCCTCAATACATAATAATTTACTTCTATATAATGATTATTATTAAATCTTATCCGATTATCATGAATAAAATTATAAGGATTTCTATTACTTGGATGTAATACAATAAGTGAAATGTTAACATTCATATTAGTGTTAATAATATCTAAATGAATTAAAATATCTTTTGGTAGAGTTTTGAGTATCGTTTATAAATGTTTCACGGAATAGTAACAAACATCATGAAGAAAAATGAGTGTAAATTTCGTATATTTTCATATTTGATGTTAAATTTTCGAAATCATTTTATTTATAATACTCCCTAAAAAATTCTAAATTTTATTGATTTTATTAAATAGTGTACCAATGTTTCATTAATTCTTTTATCTGTGAATATATAATTCAAATCGTTTTTATTTATAACACATAAACTAATCGATGGAATTAAATGATTAGCGTATTCATGAGTTATTATTTGATTCACTGTTTTAAATATTGGGTAATCATTTGTAAATATCATTTGATAAATTGAAATATTTAAACAGAAAATAGAAATTGATTTATTTTTAATGAAATATTTACCAAAATTAATCATAAAACGCATTGTTATTATTTAGCATAACCCGAAAAATATTTTATTTCTTTAGTTTTCAGATGTAAAGCAATGATAACTTAAATAGTGTTTTCTCTAAGATTCAAATCATTCAATATATTGATTTACGTTCATTATATAAGAGAAATACTCATAAATTGATCCTAAATACTAAAAATTAATTTCTATATAATTTTCATGTAAAAAAATTATTTTTATCATACGTTACTTAAAGTCTTTATCATGAATTTATTATAATTACAACACAAGATTGTATTTTTATTTTATAGTATTATTATTCAACTCAAACGACTGTTATAAACAAATGAATAATTTATTGCAAAAAAAATATTTCGTTTTGAATCACACATAATGTTAAAAGAAGAAAATTATCTTAAATGAAAACAAGAAAGTGATTAAAAATTAATATTCATCTCACTTTAAGAGTTAATTCAATAGAATAGTCAAAATTTTAAGCCATAAAATATTTGTGGTCTTTTTAATTGTTAATTATATTGTTGTTAACTATATTTTAATTTTGTAAGCATTTTGTACTATTAATGAATCATAAAACGCATTATTATTGTTTAGATATACTCAGAAATATTTTATTTCATTAGTATTTAGTTGTAACAGCAATCATAACTTAATAAGGGTTTTCTCTAAGAGTAAAATCATTCAATCTATTGGTATTCGCTCATAATTTTAAGAAAAGTGCATAAATTTGTGCAAATATTTTATACTATATTTAAGTGCAAATAAAGGTATATATGATTTTTGTAGTATAATCTTATTAAATATGATCTGGTGGTGGAAAATTCATTACATTTAAATTTTCCATACCAATATTATGACGATTATTCGGATAAATTGGTAAAACATTCTCAGAATCATTCTTTTGATTCTTGCAAAGTCTATATGCGTAATTATACGCAAAATCCCTTTCCGTTTTTGCCATGTATGCTCGCTTTGCACAGTAAAGTAGAACAATAGATAAGCAACAAATAAGTATTATAATTAGAATTGTTAAATGAAAATCTGAAAATTTTTCAAACTTGGGGTTAATTGATAGTTTTAATCTTATTTCTAAGAGAATTATTTTACTATTCTCGTTTAATTCGCATGAAAAAGGTTCATAATTACTTATGTTTGAGCCCTTTGGTAATTGTATTTGGGTTTGAGGGGAATTTATTATATCAGGTGAAACGATTCCGGTATTCCATAAAAGACCAATTTTCTTAACTGTTCCTTTAATAAAAAGAAATTGTGCTGCTAATTCTGCAAAGATTGTATGATCGCTTTCGCTAATCTTTCTTTTCGGTCTAATTTTGTTTGTTTTAAAAAATTTTAAACGAATTAATTCTTTTCCATCTGTATAATATTGGATATTGGTTTGTGTTGTTTCTTGGGTTTCTGTAGTTATTATTGTAACATCTGCAAAACTTTCTGTGGTTGAGGTTTCCCTTCTATAAATCTTTGTTTGTTTATTAAAAAGAGTTCTATTATATTCGAGAGTTGATTTAAAAGATGTACAAAACATTTTAACCTGTTCAATAAACGATTCGTTAAACAGTTTTTCACACCATATTAGGTTTGAATCTTGAAGGGTAGTTTCAAGTTCTTTACAAGGCGATTCGTATTTAAATCGAAAAATTATAGAATTATTATCGCTTATTTCATTAGCGGTAGAACCAGAGATAATTCCGAAAAGAAATAATGTTAAATAGGACCGAATGAAATGTGGATTATAAAACACTGATCTATGGCGTAAATTTCGAGTTCTTATTTTAAAAGAATAGAAAATATAACACAATAATAACAAAAGTAAAATTTTTGTAATGAATATAGCTTCGAATATATAGATTTGATAATAATTTGGTTTTCTCTTAAGAATAAATATAACGTTTTCTCTTGGAACATAAATACAAGCTTGCGGACTCATATGTTCTAGAGATTCATCGTGTTTTAAGTTATAATTAAAATACGTTTTATTAAATAATTGAATATCGATTATCTTCGATAAGTTCGATGACATTAGATTTATATTCTGAACAACAATTTCTAAGAAAGTTAGTGCTATTAAAAATCTGATTCTCATATTGTGAGCATTGAAATAATACGTTTACTTTAATAAGTTTATAACCAAAATTTTCAGCTTCAGTAATTGTTGTTAAAAACAATAACAGAGCTGAAACTATCAAAACCTTTTCTGAACGACCTAGAGTTGGAGATGTGTTTGGGGTTTTGCTATACAAAACTTTAGGTTTAGTTGGTATTATTTACTCGAATTCCTCATCTTTTTTTCTAGAGGCTTCAATAGACTGCGTTCTTTTAAAGTTAAACTTACGAATATATTTTCTTTTAGCATAACTGTTAAGATTACAAGTAAACAGAATAAAAATATAATTAAAATGATTTCAATGTAATTATTTTTAA
>JAQGAW010003755.1:0-11975 GCA_034698025.1 Phthiracarus crinitus | reverse complement strand
TTGTTGTGGAGTTGGTGTGATTACTTAATGGAGTTGGTTGGAGTTGGAGCAAATATTCTTGCCAATTTGGATCTCTACACTGAACTTACAACTGAAAATACCAAAAAGTTTGGTTATTTCTACATTATTTTTTGACATTTTTACCTTTAATTTTTTTTGTAATTTTAAACTGTATAAGAGACTATTTTTGGCCAATTTTTACAGAAATTTGAAAATTTTTAAAATCCCTTAATAATTATAGACTGCACGTTCGGATCTTAAATCTGTAAATCTGCTTCTGCATAGTCAGATAAAAAATGATTTGATAATAGAAATATTAAACAACGGAAAATCTTTATGGATTCTTTAATATTTTTATATCATTACTGTAAAAACCGATGATTTTGGAATCGTGTGAAAAACTTGTTAAACGAAACTCCAAACAATACACAACATTTCAAAAATTAAATGTGTTATATCCAAAATAATTGTTTAAATTTTGATAAATTTTAGAAATTCGAGTTCTATTTAGTCATGAATTTTGTTGTCAACCAAAAACTATCGAAAACAGTGAATTTTTGCGAAAGTTTGTCCAATTAATGTGATGATCCCATTGAATAAACAATGCGGGTGTGGCGCGCACTGATTAAGGGATTAGTCATAAAGGGTTAGACTCAAAACAAAAATCCCATTCATTTAATTTTATGACTACACGCATAAAATTAATCGGAGAGATAAAGCGAGAGAGTTATTATTGTTTATCCCTTTGAGTCAGTTTTGCTACACGCGTGACCTGCACTGCTATTTAATCCTTTCATCACACGATCATTTCTCCTCTTTCCATACTATTATACTCATTTTTTTCGCTAACCCTAAGGAATTGTTAGGCAAGAGAAGGATGAGAACAAAAGATAACATCAAATTCATGAACTATAAATTATAATCTCCGCAGTTGTCATGGTTACTGAGTAATGTGTGTGTATGTGTGTGAATAAAATCAATTAAGTAGACATAAGTTACAGCTGTGGCAGAAAAATATCGCACACATACGAACGAAAATCAGATCTAACTTGAAAGCTCTCTCTAAAGATGACATTTCTTAATAACAAGTTTATACGCAAATACATATAAAAGCGTGTGCAGTAAGATAGTATGCGGCGGTATTTGTACTTCTGTTTGTATATATAAATAATACGAACTTTTAATGATACAATTTCTGGGATTAAGTGAGACGTGTCAGCATTTACCTATCATCATCATATGTGTGTGTGTGTGTGTGTGCGCGCACTGTTTGCCACACACACACTCACATACACAACAAGGACAATACTGCTGACTCTCTTGCAGGCATAAATTTAGTCGCTAATTATGTCAAGCTATCACTGCTCAGCAAATTTTTTTTGCAGAATTTCGGGAAGAATTTTTGCGATCACTATCGCAAAAATGTGTCGATGGTTATTATGTCTAATTAAAATTGCGCACAGAAACAGATAGTAAAAAAACAAAATGAAAAAATTAGAGAAAAACACATTTTTACGAAATCGCATCTCACATTAAAAATAGACTGCGTTATTATTTTAGTGAAAGAAAGTGAGAGAGTGAGAGAGTGAGAGAGTGAGAGAGTGAGAGAGAGAGAGAGAGAGAGAGAGAGAGAGAGAGAGAGATCTTCGTTGAGAGATGAACTATTGATAGATCTGCAAATACGCGCCTTTCCAATGATGATGATTTTGCGAGCGAAGTTAATTGATGATGATTTAATGCGCGGCACACACACACACACACACACACCAAATTATTAGTGAGTCATACGTGTGTATGTATTTGCTGTGCATTTGTGTGTCTATTCGAAACAACAAATATAGACAACAAGTTAATGGCGTTATAACGACTAACTATGATTAATAAATATAAATAAATAAAAATAAAATCGCACACAAATCTAATTGGGATGACTCACTACCATTACTAGTAGTACCGCTACACTACCGAAGTGTAACCGCTGCTACACTTGCAGTGATAAAATAAATAAAAATAAAAAAGAATAAAAACTAATACCTTGAGAGGCAAAACAGATCTCGTGTGTCGCCTGATATCTATCTTATCGGGAAAAACTTTTCGAAAACTTTCGTTGACCAAACTTTTTCCTACCTCTAAAAAAACTAATCTCCGAAATTATTTTGCTTTTTTTACATTTTCATTTCGCAGTGGTGTTATTCATTTGATTGCGTTGTATTATTTTTTGTTATTTTTATTTTCCGGGAGATTTCTTTTCCGCTCAACAAAAAAAAACGAAAATAATTTATCTTTATTTTCTCTTAGTGTCAAAGGAGAAGAGAAGAGCGCAGTGAGAAGAGAGAGACAGAAAAAAACTTGTTAAAAATTTTTTCGCGTTCTGTCGCCCTAAAGGAAGCGATAGAATTTTCTTCTTATTATCCTTTTATTTTTCTTACTAAAATTATAACAAATTACATCTCACTTGCAGATAACATGCAACAAACGCTAAGACTCTCAACGTATACACATATCCAAAATAATAATAATATCGATAAGTGAGTAATTATAAAAAAACAAAAAAAGGAAAGAAATGAAAACACATTCGTTGTTAAAGCCCTGAAGAGTTCGCTGATATGCATCTGAAACAGCGAATTATAAAACGAGAAACGAAATAAAAACTTATTGCATATTCTTCCAGGAAATGTGATATTCGGAGCATAAGAACATAGAGAAACGCATTCTCCTTTGTAATTACAGCGAAATCCATCATCTCATATGAAAAATTAAATCGTCTAATCAATAGACGCTATTGTTATTTAATGGCACATTAATTACTAGTTAATGCTTGCGTTAAAAAGCAACGAAACTTTCTGGCGAACAAAACTGCGCAAAAATTATATATATATTTCAATCATAAAGAGCGAGAGCGTAGCAAATGTTTTTAATGTGAAACATATTAAAACAATTATCTAAAAATAAAAATAAAAATTGTAAAAAAAGAAGACGACTCGACTTCGTGGCATTAATAAAGTTAACGCTGCGTATCAAAAATGAATAATCAGTGAAGTATTAGTGGGAGACATAGTGGAAGAGCTTTTCTTAATGATCGTCTCTTTCTAATTAGCCTAAAAGGGTTTTGTAATTTAAATGTTGCACAGTAATTATCAAATATGTTAGTCATAGCCTTTTTATTTTCAATTAACCAATAGTTTTAACTAGTACTGTAAAACAACGATTTTGTGCGTACAATATATAGCGAGACACTGGATGTTTAATTTTTCACATTTTAATACGATTTCGATATAACCCCATCGTATTATGTTAATGCGATACGTTATATAACTCTATACATTGTTGTCACGCATTTTAGCGATTCTATCGAGTAATTAATTTCTCCGAAGAAAACGAGACAATTATACTTTCGCTGAATATATAAATGTAATGCAATGTAAATGCGTGTGTGGTGTGTGTTGTGATAGTAAAAAATAATAATAATAAAAATAACTAGAAAAAATTAATATATACGTATAGCATTTCATGTGTATCTGTATTATTTTCAAATTACCAGTGGTAGACATATATTTGTATTTTCCATTAGTAACAGTGGAACAGCGTTGCAGCACAAGAAAAATATCAAAAGTAATATTTAAATACATCCCTAATGGATTCGAAAGTGCAGTTTATTTTTAGTTGTTTATAATATTATTTTAATATTCTCTCTCTCTCTCTCTCTCTCTCTCTCTCTCTCTCTCTCTCTCTCTCTCTCGCGAGAAACTGAAGGGAAAAAAACATAATTTTACATATGATTTATAACGAAAAGGTAATAAAAAGATAGTGAAAGAGAGTAAAATCGAAAAAATAAGTTTTTTTAGTGAAAAAAACTTTAGACTAAGTTTGTTTTAAATGGCATGTATTGCTTAAATATTGCTAAAAGCTTCGCTCGGAGATTAAAAATTACTACATGTAATAATAAATTTTCGTTTTAAATTATATTTGCAAACATTTCCGATCAATTTATTTATTCGTCTCTTAGTCTATGTCTCTATAAACTTATTTAATGTTTAGATTATTGTTTTTCAGTGATTTGTTTTTGATGAGATTTCTATAAAAATACAATTAAGATCCTCTTTATGAGGAATTAAATTTTACTATACCTATTCGCGATGACATTTATGTAATACAATAAATAGATAATTTAATCAAAACTGACATAATTTTTGTTAAATAAGACTTATATGTCTTCAAAAAAATACAAACAATTTTTGTTTTATGTTAAATGAAATGGGAGGATGAAGTTTACGCATCACTGAGCAATAGAAAACAAGGTCGAACAATACGAAGGCTCGCGCTCTAATGTGCAATTGATTGTTGGAGTTGTGTACAGACACCCAAAAAATGAGAATAAATGCGGGCTATAAGCTTATGCTGGCATACAATGACGGTTTCACATTCATCGCCGGACTTGTTTTATGATAGCTAAAACGCGTAACATTATGATACCAAAATAAGTTCAAATACAGGTATAGTAAAAATATTAAAATTAAAAAATTACCATTAGCTTTCATGATAAAGCATCACACAATTTTTGAATATATAGCACTCTAATTGACTTTGAGGAAATAGTCATTTAGTTCATATGAAGAAAATGAAAATGAATACCAATGTTCGAATTTAATAAATTTTTATTTTAATTTATTTCGAAGCAATAAAAAACATTTCATCTACTATCCTGGGACTTAAAATTTACTGAGTCCTGAGCCTGCTATAAAAATCTAATAATATTATAAGATAATAGGAAAATATCTGAAACATTATGACTGTTCCAAATAATTCAGAATCACTTAATTAAAAAAGTTTTAATTATATTCACACAATGTTTCCAATTTATTATTCCCAAATTTTTGATGTCTGAATATATTAATAAAATTCCACTTCACTAAGTTTCCACACAATTATTTATTAACGAAAATTCAAAACCAAATCAAAAATAATTGTTTTATGACGATATTATTTTTACGACCTATGTTTTATAATTCATGAAATTTAACAAAATTTGTACAAAATTAGCGTACTTTGAAAATTTTATTTTTACGCTATTCATAATTAATGAATTTCCACAAAATTAAAATTAATAGAGCATTTAAATTGCCAATATATTCATATTTCTAATTTCAATAAAATCTTTGCAAATAATCTTTATTCAAAAACCTTAATAAACACACATAATGCGTTTACTTATCCATTCTGTTTAAAGCTTTTCTATCCAAAAAAACATAAAGAGACATCTTTTAGGATAAGGAAAAAACTAGTACTCATTTTTTAGAAATGTTTTACTTTGTTCGAAAAGAATTTCAAATTAATGACAGACATTAAATAAATTATTGGCGTCATCTAAATGAAGCATATGTTTAA
This sequence comes from Phthiracarus crinitus, assembly GCA_034698025.1. NCBI lineage: Eukaryota > Metazoa > Arthropoda > Arachnida > Sarcoptiformes > Phthiracaridae > Phthiracarus > Phthiracarus crinitus. The sequence goes on along the minus strand of JAQGAW010003755.1, from coordinate 6,590 downwards.
AGCAAATGATGAAAATGTTATTTGTTTTAAAATTGATTTTATAAAAGACAAATGAATCGCGAAAACCATTTCAGATCATTAAAATCCGAAATAATGAAGAGATACGCTCAAAAATAGATTTCGCTTAATAACATAACGAAACGATTAAAAACTAATAAAATGAATAATTAACGAATAAAATACGTGCGCTAATCCTAGTGTATCGCCAAATAACGTGTTTGATAACTATAATTATCCACCAAAATAGTAGGTGAACAGTGATTTGGTTGCGACATATTATATAAATACTTATGCCGAGTAAATACCTTTCTACAGTACATGGTTATGTTTTATTTTTATTTTTTTCCCTCAGAAAAAACAGCAGCAAAAAATTTTAAACTTAATTAACCGCAACACGAAAGGGTTCGTTAAAATATCAAAACGAATAAAAATGAGAGTCTAATCAATTATAAAGACTTTTTGGATTTTTGTTTCTTAGTTCTTTTTTATTGTTGCAGTTGTTGTTGCTTTTATTATTTTTTATTGTTATGTGTCAGGTTTTTATTTCTGCTGCGCTATAAGTACCAAAAAACAAATTAAGCATTTCAGATATAACAAGCTAATTACGAATCGAGATTTCGAAATCGTATTTGAATCACAATCAAAATTTGCATTCGCATTACTTTCGATTTTTAATGCGCTGTCAATATTTAATGTCAGAAAACAATTCCTGTATTAATGAAAAAAAAACAGAAAGAGATAAGACGACAGAACCATTCAGCATATATTAATGCTACAGAAAAAGGGTTTTGCTTTTGAATCAAACTTCAAACAAAAAAGTTGTGAATTTTATACAGCAATGAGTACTAGAAAATATATAAAATATTTATATATTTAGATAACTTTACTTTATTTGTTTGGCATTAATATTGTAAACTCTTCCAAAACTTCTGACTTTACAGCGCATTTAAATTTTGACGCGAGAGAACGGAAACAAAAATTTTTCTCTCTTTTGATTTCGCAGTGTATTAAAAATTCCCTATTATGCCCCCAAACGATAAAGCGATAGTTAATTAAAATTATTGTGTCACGCATTTTCAAGTAAAATTAAGTGTCAAAAGTTATATTTTGCTCACTTGTATAGCTTTTGCAAAATGCAAATGAATGTGTCAAAAGATAATATATATTTCAATAAGCTTTTCAAAATATTTTTTAATATAAACTAAATTATACGCACATATATATCTGTAATATTATATATCGCATACATGGCTAAACAATGATTATTAAAAATCTGTTCAAAATTATCAGAAAAATTAATTAGTTCAAAGTTTTCTGGAAAACAATAGCCGTTACCTCTATGTCAGTTCATTTAATTTTCAACTTTATAGACAATTTATAGATTTAATTTTCGTCTTCGAATAGTTCTCGGTATGAATAGTGTTGGCGAAAAAATGCAGACACAGTTAGACTAATTATGCTAAACAGGATGCGGTGTATTCCACTATTGACGTACCCCTTTTTGAAACAAAAGAGCCTATCATTACAGGTAAAGCAAATCGGCTCCAAACGAATATTATTTTAAATTTTATGTGGATATAGTTGCACGGGTATTGGGTTAAACTAGATAAAACACGATACTAACTCAGTTGGGTTAATTTATTTCAGCGAAAACCTTTTCTACGCAAATTTTTTTAAAAACAATGAATACTGTATACCATAGCATTGAATATTGTTTTCGAACACTAATTTTAATCATGAATAAAATTATGCCTCAGTTAAAATCAAATAATTAAATTAGCATTTTCGAGAGAATGAAAAAAAAGCGAACGCGAAACAAAAACTTTTGTGTTTTAATAAAAGGCAACCAAAGATTATAATTTTATGCTAATCGAATTATATTTAATATATAATGCGCTCTGTTTTTAAAAATGAGTTGTCAGCCAACAAAAACTTGGCACCCCTTGCGCCGCTAATGCACGGTAACATAAAAATAATAAAATAAATTAACCCTTTATGTACGCTCGCTTTCACATCAATATTAAACATAGCCCGAAGGGGAACAGTATCAGCTCAAACAGGGAGGCTATAGCTAAACACTCACTTCGTTTGCTCATTATTTGCTTTTTTTGCTTCCTCTACAATAACGTTTTTTTTAATGTTAGGTAATTTTTTTATTAGTTTTACATTATAGTTTTTCGCTTTTTATTTTATTTTTTCCCAGAAATATTTGCTTACAAGTGTATGATTAATATTTTATTCAAAGCGTAAAAAAGTAATAAAGTAAGAAGAAAAAAGCGAAGCGAATGGGGAGATAAAAAAATGAAAGGGAAGAGAGAGGGAGAGGGATAGAGAGAGTTTTCAAAATGCTCACGCAATCGTATTTCTGCAAAATTGTCCTCTTATTACATTGAATTCTTTGAACAGATTATGAATTATATATATATTACGAATATTTCTATAGCGAAGGTATATCTGGTGCAACGATCGATAATATCTATGTTTGTTAACAAGTTAACAGCTATTATGCAGCGGAAAAAAGACTATGCAGAAAAAAGAGAAAGAAATAATTTTTGTTTTTCTTTTTTATCTCTAAATTCAGGCTATTAGTTATAAGTAAGAAAGAAAAAAGTAAAGTTGATTACAAAAGGCATTAGAAATACGTTAAAATTTCTCACTGTGAGTGCGTAAATAATATAACACATAATACGGCACACAATCACACAAAAAAATGTTAACAGGAAAAAAATTATTAATGCATTAAAAAGTGAGAGAAAGCGAGAGAATAAATGCGAGAGAATGAGCGAATAAAAAATAATAAGAAGAAAAATAATGCCTTTTAACGTTTTTAATGTATAGTTAAAGTAACCAAAGAGAAGAGAATAAAATAATATATAGATTTGGGAAAAAATATAATACTCTCGCTTTGAAAAATAGTTAGTCATGGAAGACACACACAGAGACGTACAGATAATATAAGTAATACAATAAACATTTATTTCTTCATTCAATTAAGAGAAGAATCCAACGAACAAAAAAAGGAGAGCGAAAAACTAGCGAAGAGAGAGAGAATAAGTTTTTCGTTTCGTGTGTATACACTTATTATCTGTGACTTCTTTGTGCGGCTGCCACTGCTGCTGCTGGTAATGTGTACAACAAATAATCTGCGAATTTAATAATACAGCAAAAAAATTTCTCTCATTTTTTCTTCTTCCTTCTTCTCGACGCTTGTATTCTAACGCTAACGCCGGAGCGATAGAAATTAAATTACACATTACGTTATAAAGATACAGTTATATATATAAAGACACTAATGTCAACATGTTTCGCATCAAACCATAGACCCATATAAGCTTTTATATATATATATATCGAAAATATCTAAAATGTTTTTCTTGTAATTATTTTTTTCCCTCACGCTCTCTGTCTTTAAAGTGCGTACGGATTTGTTGAAAAAAAAGAAACTTTTTGTGTTCGTCTTTTTATCACATTTGCCAGTAATATTAATTAAATTGTTGAACACATTTTTTGGAGTGAGTTGTTTACTGAAGATAAGTTTTTTAGATTATTTTTATTAATATAATATATCAATTTAATTAAAATTCTCGACGCGTTAAGTTTTCTAGATAATTTTCAGCTTAAAGTTTCAAACAATCTATTGAGATATTATACAGTGTAATATAGATTTATTTATTTTTTACCGCAATTGTTCATACATTAATGCATCAGACCATTCAGTACGTGCGTCTAAGTTTCATGAATCCTGAGTTTTAAGTGTACGAAGAAATTATAATCAAACAACTTTTAGACTACAACTACTGTAGTGTATAATAATTCTTTGAATTCCTGAAACGAAAAACCTATGTTACCAAAAGATTTTGTTGAATAAACTTATGCATTGATTTATCGCTTGAGTCTACAAGTCTCTCCACCTTTTAAACTGCGAGAATCAAAAACTGAACACTTCTACCAAAAATTTTCACAATTTTTCATTTGCGTTGTTTACTGCCTATTATTACATCTAAATTAATCAAAAACTTGGATAAATAAACTCGAGAAGTGGAGAGAGATATTGCTTTTCATTATTCCCCACTCATTTATACTAATCAATCATTAATCGTTGTACAGCTTTAGTTGTTCCCCAATTACAGTGAATTGAATTATTATTTCAACGATTGAATCCATAACAGCGCAAAATTCCGTTTTTCAATTTTACACGGATCTATACGGCACTATATAAATTAAATATATATATATTCCGTTGAACTCGCAACTTCACGATTGACCACCTCTTCGTCGCCTATAATGGCAACGCATATGGTTGACGCGCCTTCAATGATAAATTACACGTTTTACATAATTAGCCTGAATATAAACAAATAATTAATGCAAAACATTCTATAAGCTAATTTTTACGAACTTAATTAGAACTGCAGGAATTCATATATACATTTTTAAGGCTCAAAACGTTATTCGATGATTATTATATATTATTATATATGGGTCCATACGAAAAAAGCCATCAATTGTGAGTTCGTTCGTCGACCACGACAAATCATATACTAATTAGATCGGGTACGGGTTGAGCCTATTATGCGATCATTGAGAGTCGACTAATTACTATTAAAGCCCGTGGATAAGTCCACCGTTAAAAGTTTTACGGGATAATAAATACTATGTTCAAAAGTTTTCGTTATTCGATGCGTAATAATAGATTTTCTGTGATGCATTACTGGAGCCTGAAGATAGTATTTGGTTGAAGTGATTAATTAAAAATCTAGAGCTCCGTTGCGTACGCCTATAAATCATAAGTTAAATTTTTAATATAGTAATGCTTCGACGAATTTTTTATACGTATCTGATATTAAAATATTATTATCTGAACTATTGTGAAATTGTTCGGTATATTTGATTGCAGATGATATGCAATAAAAAAAGTTCAATATTCTTACGAAATTAAATTCGTTTGCATTTAATATAATTTTATTAAAACACACATAGATTTCTTTAAAATACAAAAATGTTTTGGCATTAAACCACCCGTGAGATGTGTATCGAATGTGGCTTAATATCAAAAACACGAGTTATTAATGATACACAAGAAATCATTAATTAAGCAAATTTGATATTAAATAACAAATAAAAAAATGATTGCAAAGGGAAGTTAATTCACCTTTTAATTTATTTAATTTCCTTTTTTTGCTTTTATTTAATACTGTATAAATAGTGATATTAATACAGATAAATATTGAATATTTATTATGATTATTATTACTGGCATTAAAATTTAAAAAAACTGGCATAAATTATTTTTTTCTTCGTGATATATGTCTATTAAACAAACCGAAAATACAACAGATATTTTAAGGCCATATTCTCGCACACAAACGAGAGGGAAAAAAAACATTATTAAATAAATGGCATTGAGATCAATAAATAAAATACCAGTAATAATAAAATAAAAAAATTCTGCGTTGTGTTTACATGAAGTCTCGATTGAGCGTGTGTTTGGTTTGGAAATGTGGCACAAAAATATAAATTTAAAAAATCGTTATCGGATTATTATTTTGGGTTACAAATACGTAATGCCAGCGAAATAGTGATAAATATAGATATGTTTTTCGTAATATACCAGCAAAAACAGTACGCAATAAATAATCGTAATACCAATGGTAATGATAATCATAATTAATGGCACAAATTATTGTTAATGAATCGCGTTATCGGCTGATGTAATAAAATAACAAACAAATAAACATATAAATCAAAGTATAAATAATTGAATGAAGAAGTTGTTATTTGCTGTTTGTTTTTACGACACAAACCAAACAAATTCAAACAAAAACTTATAATCGATGAACGCATTAAACAACTAATAATTATTATTGGTTTAAACAGATATGATATCGAAAACAATGATAACTATTCCTCTCGTGGTATATCACCCCTCAAACGCATTGCTAATCGCATGTCTTTGGGCATAATAGTGACGCGTTTCGCGTGATTCGCGCACTCATTCGCGTCCTTAAACAGATTAATCATATAGTCTTCGGAAACGTGTTGAAGCGCCGCCACTGCCATGGTTTGGAAGCGATACTCTTCGCCAAATGATTCTGTGGTCACATTGCGAACCAATCGCTGAAACGATCGCTTCGGTATCAACACTTTGCTTCGTTTTCGTCGATTCGGTGATTGTGTTTCGTGTTCTATTGGTATTGTGGCGCTGTTTTCGACCAATTGTTGCGAATGAGTTGATGTGTTTGCGCTGTTGTCCAGTCGTCGAAGCGGTTGTCGAACCGGTCTTTCAATACTTTTTTGTTATTATAATAAAAACGTTTGTTTAAAGTGTTAGTGTTTTGGATTGAAAATTGAATTCATTGATGGCATTACAGTTTTTATTTAATATTTTTTTTGGATACCGTTTTGTTGGATTCGCTTGTTTTTGTCGTGCCATTTATTCGTTAATTTTTGCGTACGATTTGTTTTCTTTAATTTCTTTTGGTTTTGATTTTTCCTAATCATAATATTTGGTGGTTTTTTTTGTTTGTTTAGCGTTTTTAATTAATCGATTTTGTTTGACACGCAGTTGTTATTACTTACGAAATTTGATT
>JAQGAW010003754.1:0-11976 GCA_034698025.1 Phthiracarus crinitus | reverse complement strand
TTGTGTAGTGAAGCCACATGTGCGATGAGTTTGAAAAGCAATAGCCGTTCTTTGAAAAGCATTTGTGTTTGAGTGTAATAATAAATTCGCAATAATTCTCTATATATATATTTACTAATAGAGTCAGTAATCGTGTAAATCAAATTTATAAGAGTTTGTTACTGTGTATGTAAATATGTATAATAGTAATTTAGAAATTTAAAAATGGAATTTATGTTTTATTGATTTTATAAATTTTAGTATTTTTACAGCTAAATTTTGTATATTATCCCACAATATTGCTTATGAAAGTATGCTTGGCTTAACAATGACTAAATTAGTTAAAATAACGCAATTGAAATCAATCCAAGTATAAACAAATTCCAGAATTTTACGTCATTCTACTGTACACTAAGCTTATACAGTAAACAAACGTTTTATGCGATTATAGGACGAGCAGTGTAATGTAACGCAAACCACTATTTTTTTAAATTTTATATTTTCACTCAAAACTGCATTTTAAACGTGCGTTTTTCACTCAAAACAATAAAAATAACATTTTAAATAATTATTACAAAGTAAAAATTATGCAAAAAAAAGAAATAAATAAAAAATAAAAATTTAATCTATACTTTTAATAATAAATCATAATTATTTAAAAATTTTAGAAAATGTCAAATTTTGTTGCGATAACGATAATGGATTTCGTTAAAATCAATACCGATTCTATTTGATAAATTGCTATATTAATTTCATATTTTTAATGCTTCCGAAACTTTAAATAAATGGGTATAAGTATTATATATTAACTTAGTTTTTCAAAATACGAAATATTTGAGATTCTTATCAAATTTTAGTTTTGTTTAAAATTTTTAAATAAATCTAATGAATAAACAGTTATGATTTCTTGTTCATATCGATTAATGAAACGAATTTTGAGTGCATTATTATGTTTTGCTGAAAATCAATTTCGATTCAAATAAATTTGATTGAAAAGCGAGCGATATATCAATGTATAAATCATGTATAATAATAAACTAATTTAATTATATTTTTAAATGCAATGATAATGATATGATAAGACATACCCGGCAGACATCAAATGCTCGGCAGCAGTAATGGTGTCTTCAGCACTACGCGCAGACACAATAGCTGGCGAAGAAGCGGTAGGAGTGACAGGCACTGAAGTGCTAAATGATGTTAAGGAATGAGATGTTTGTCCAGAATTAGTAAAAACGTTTGAGAGTGCACTTTGAACACTATTAGCAAAGAATTCATTCGGAACATCGCATGGCGGCGATGCCTCCAATGGCGATGAACTATTGGTGGGACTAATGCTCATTGTGCTATCAAAAAACATAGAATGAGGTTGAGATGGATATACGGGAGCAGTGCTCGAGCTCGCGGTTGGCTCTGATTTGCTCGTGATTAATGCAGGCACTACTGATGATGTGGAGGTACACAGTGATTCCGAATTATCCTCTCCTTTCGAAAGTTTGTGTATTTGATGAATCACTCCTTCTCTCCTGAAATATATAGCGAACACATCGGGTAACTTTTCCATCAATATGTTAGCCATTTGCGTGGCTCCGACCACTATTCTGAGGTCAGGCGATGCCAGCATAGTAGCGATATGACTCGAAACTGCCTGGTTTTTAAGCACTGATCGCAGTAAATCTGGCGGATAGTAATAAATAATACGCAGCAACGCTTTGAGGCACTTATGTCGTACTGCTGGTCCCGCAGAACTGCTATACACTTCGTATAAAACATTAAACAATGATTTGATGAAATCACTGGCGAATTCGGGCTCTTTTTGCATACATTCCAAACGCGGATCAATATTACGCTCATTCGAATGACTGACATTCGATGAATCATTAGAACAATTAATACGTCGCTGCACAGCACGAGAAGTTCCAGTGTCTTCATTGATCTGTTGCATAGAATTGAAATCAATCACATATGTGCGACCCATAGTTGATAAGCTAATCTCGTCGTCACCCGTTTGATGAGCGGCTTCTATAATACGATTATCGATAGTGTTGTACGGATGCCATAATCCTCGATCATCTTTCCATTGCCATAAAATAGTGTCCGTTTGCGCAGTGATTTGCTTCGTAAGCAAAGCGTCAACATTGAAGATTCCATCGTTTGGCAAACGTGGCATTAATTCACCGATCAGTGCAGTGATTTCAAACAATTCTTGAGGTCCGCGAGCGACTAATTCTATATCATCTTTTGCGACACTCGATCCAAGTAATAAATAACGCAATGTTTCTGCTATATCTACAAATGCGTGCAAAACATGTTTAATCGATTTTTGCATTAAACTTTGAAAGCGTGTATATTTAGCTCATATAATGTATTCAATAGCACTAAAACAATGAGTTTGCTTGCTATTTATGCATACAAAATGGGAAAAACGGATTTCTCGATATTTCATACATATTCGAAGTAAATTTGGAATTGCATTTAGAACTTATGGAATATAGAAAAACTTAAAACCTTTTGTGTAACAGGAATATATTAAAGCGAAAAATTTGATAAAATAAATTGAAACTAATTTTACATTTATTAATAAATAATGAGAATATTAGGATAACTTACTTAATTTTAAGAGTTGAACAGCTAATTCAGGACATGATGAACACATAATGGATAGCATTCGAATAACACTAACAAAAGTTCCTGTGCTTATGATTGGCGGTATAACTACTAATAATTGTTGCAAATTAGTGAGCAAATTGCTGGCAGCGATTTCGCTCACTATATGTCGATCGTGTTGAAAACAATCGACTAATCGTGAAAACGCTAAACAAATACTTTCCACACTTTTCTTGTCCTGATGTGTCAAATGAGAACTGAGCGTTGATAACGATTCCTGAACCAAAGCGAATTCATCGACAGTTAAATTTTGGCAACAATTAGCGGTAATGGATAGCGCAGAGCGTTGAGCATTAATAGAGAAAAAGTCTAAATATGTGAGACACGCGCAAACACCTCTGGCGTGCAAAATCGCTTTGCTGTGTCGTCGCGATAGCATTTCAAGTGCCGTTAATGACTGTTCTGCGACATCCATGCATTGGATTACTTGCAGTTTCTCTAAAAACACGGGCACCGCCTCCACCACCACAGCTGACGATCTCGGAAGCGATTCCATCATATAAGTGAGTGCACGACAAGCGTGATTCATGATATCGAAGTTGTGCTCCATTGAGAGAAGTGAAATGAGCGCAGGCACCACTTGCTTGACTGGAAAACCCGCTAAAGTGTCTTCATTTCCCATAACCAATAATTGGCACATTTCCATAACAGATTGCAGTTGTTGTCCTTCATCGCCCTGTGATTGCAATCCTTGTAATAATTGGTGCGCTTTACTGCTAGAAGTTGTTCCAATTGAACGATGAAGTAAGTGTTGCATACGAGGTCCTAATGCTCCAAATAGATGTGGAGGCAGTCCACGAGCCTCTAATAATGCCTGCAATCTTCCCATTTCGCTGTCATCGGATTCACTGTCCGCTGACGCGGCCGCAGCCAAAACGTTACCGACAGACGCTATCGATGACTCGATTGACGAGTGAACACCAGTGGTTAAACTGGTAGCGTTGCCATTGGCTGACGCGTTATCGATTCGCGACGAATTATCTAAATTAGGATCGTCTTCCATGACACTGGCAGTTCGATTATTACTTTTATGAAGAGAGAGTCGGCCTGAAGTTCCTCCACCTGTACTATTGAGTGCAGCGGCAGACGAAATGGTTTGACCACTTGACGACGTTCCCGCTCCACAGTGCGATGTGGACGAGGCTGGTGTCGGCGCTTTGGTATTGAGGCGCGAGGAACGCCGACGCGATGAGGCACACGACCCCGTTGTCGATGACCGATCGACGCCCAAACACTGATCACCCGTAGGCTCTCGTGAACTACTCGTACCAATTATGTTCGACTTAAAGAAATGCTCAAAAGAATTCGTCACAGCTTTTAAGCGTTTTGCTCGAATCGAATCTTTCAAATCTGACGATAAAGACACTGACAACTGTGTTGTCGATAACTTTTTTGAATCTGTTTCGGTTATAACACCAGACGATGATTTCAATAAAGATGAATCAGACAGCGATGTCTTCTTACGTGGTCTTCCTTTTCGTTTAGGAATATCAACCAACACAGGAACCGAAATTTGCGTAGAATTCGAATTTGGAAAATCTATTGAATTTTCATTTATTTTAAATATCCTTTCATACATATTGTATAACATGTTTTATTAAGCTTATAATACCTGACTCTTTACGAGACTTTTTTCCTAAAGGAAAATCCTCTTCCGATGAACGCTTATTACTACTATTATTATTATTAAAAAAGCGTAAATTTGTTGATATATCGTTTGACTGTGAAGATATAATAGCTTTATCTTCACTAACTTGCAATGAAGTCGAAGCAGTTTCAGATTGCGGTAAATTATAATTAATAGCTTCTCTTTGAGATGCGAGAGATTTAGATCTATAAAATCGACCATTTATTAAGATATGGTAATTGTTTTAAATGTTTGGGATAACACTTAATGGTATTTGTGGTACGCATACCTGGTTCTGATTGGAGACCGTGAACCCAGCAATCGTTGAGCAGACCGTTTCAAAGACGACGACGCGATTGTCCCCTCTTTATGACTCTTAACAGGTCTGTCTGCCATAGACAATGAGCACATCAAATATTTTCATTCCATTGAATTGAAAGCTTTTTTCTAAATTAGAAAAACCGTTTTAGCGTTTAGATAATAAAACTGGCAATCGATAAATAGAATGATAATAAACTCATTCATAACTTGTTTGTCATCAGATAATAAATTGATTAATAAAGCAATAAATAATAATACGCTTAACCGAAAGTATTTCAAATTTGTTAAGCTTTTGCGTTACAGTGTATTATCGATAATATCGATGCAAAAATCACTTATTAAATCACTTAAAACGTAAATATTGTGTATTAATCGTCGAACGATAAGCAAAGATATAGAGATATTACCAGCAGAACTGTCTTACTGTCTTCAACGAAGAAAAATGGGATAAAAGTTTTGCGAAATATTTTTATTTGTGACCTATATATGCAAAAACTCAAAATTTTGAGATTAATGTCAAATGTGTAGTTGTTTTACTAAACTCAATACATTTTTCTTTTTACTTTCTGATTCATTTTGCGAAATAATTAGATTTTAACATCATTTCTCTTTACTATATAATTAAATTTATGATTAATAGTAATAATCGATTATTATTATTATTATTATTAAAATAAAATATTTAACAAAAAATAGTTCTAAAAAATTCATTCACTCATTTGACACGAAAAAATATGGTAGAAATCAATTAATAACTAAATATTTGACATTATTTCGCATAACACACACAATTTCAAATCAAATAATGAAAATCTAAACAAAAGAAAAATTAATATGGATATATCGGAAAACAATTGAACGCTCGCTCGCGTCTAAACATAGACCACAATAGATTTGGCGATCAATACTCACCATATTATTGATTCAATTAATTAGTTTCGCTCAAACGTTTCGAAATGAATTTAATAAAATCCAAAATAAGCAGTAATTCGAGACAGTATTTACTGTTTTACGAAATCAAAATGTTTTGTGCGATGAAACCTTGAATTTCCTAAAGAAACACAAAATGGAAGAAAACGTAAATGTAATCAAACAGAGAAACTGTTTTTTGTTTTGCTTCACACTTAATAAATCAGTTGTTGTTCGAAATTATTAGAGCTTTGAATAATTATTAAAATGATTGACCAGTCATTCGATGATTTAACGATAGTTATAGATTGTTATATACAATAAATACAGTATATATATATAGAAATAGGATATGTTATGTGTTATTATAATGTTTTTAATTGACTGCTCTTCGAGAACTGTGTCGTTATGCGACTTTTTTGCTGTTTGCTAAACATTAAAAATCAAGGTTTTCTCACGAGCGTGAGAAAACCTTGAAAATCCAGTTTATTGCAGAAAACCAGTCAAAACTAGTAAATGTACACTCCCGAGTGTACATTTACATACAACATGCGTTTTGAACATTACCTCGAGAATCAATACATTTTTCACATAAATTTTAATCCAAGATTGTATTCAGTTAATTTTTGAAAAATAAAACTAAAATAAAATATTTCAATATATTAAATTTTGATTTCGATAAATTTCATCATATAAATTCGTCATATCAAAATTTAAATTTTAAATAAATTCATAATTAATTATAAAATCATTTTTATTAAAAAAATCATAAAAATAATATCGCAACTAAAATAAAAACAAGAATAACAACTTACAGATGACATTAGAATGGTTTCTATAAAATTTCTATTTTGATCTTTAAGTCAATACTTCGAACTATGATAAATACATTAATTAGTTAAAAGTAGTTTTGTATCTATTTTTAAAATTAATTTGGAATTTTAATTTTGATTAATCATAATACAATTTAAATATAATATCTATTAAAAAATCAAAATCAAATTGAAAATCACAAATATAATTGATTTTTATTTTGAATTAGAGAGATAAATCAAAATTAAATCAGGAATTAAAATTGAATATTGACAAAAATCAAAATCAAATAACAATCGAAATGATTATTTTAGCAAAAATCAAATTCAAAATACAAACAAAAGGAAAATAATAAAACGATAGCTTAAGCCCGAACATGGCATGTATATATTTTGCTTTTGGGTTTCTAACAGATAAACTTATCTCTTCTATATCCATTGCCAACAATTCATTTTGTGTTTCAGGTGTGGATAAAGGATCATAGGTGATGTTTCGAGGTGAACATTGTAGATGCCAATGATATTCCGTTTACCAAACAGCTTTACCATAACGGCATTTAACCATAGGTTGAACATGTGTATTAACTTGCTTCCGGTTTTATCGCACATGCTTGTCATAGTCCCCATCTTGAAGTGTAAGTGCGTGTTGGCTATTATCGAAGTCAGTTCTCGAAGAGTACTTTAAGAACTGTTTGCGTTTATTGTCTTCTCTATCCCAAGCGATATATAACCAATCGCTTGTTGTTCTTGAACGATCAGCTGCAATGTGTAATCTGTAGAGTTCGGGCATGCCTTCCGTTAGCATCGCTACTTGATTCACATCGTTGTTTCCCGATAGGTTCAATAGTCTGCGTTTGCCTTTATAGTACTTGAGTACAGTCTCTTTCGATGATAACACGCGTTTGGTTGTATCAAAGAGCGGGTTTACTGTTATGCGACCAAATCGCTGAATTCTAAGCTGAGAAAACTCTTGGTACGTTATGGTTGCATGCAGAGGAAGTATGTCCGTCGCTACCCAATCTATGAAATCATCAGAGACGTGACGATCGAATGCTATAAATCAATAGCGATCAGTATATCCAATTGTGACCAACTCGAAAACATTGTTCCACAAATTGACTTTCGATTTTTGTCACTTCCGGTTTACTTCTCGCAAGTTGATATCTTTGATATCGATGTTCGAAGCAGATTGCGAAACAGTACGATCAGTGATAGGATCAGTGACATTGGGTGTACTGTTTGATGTACTTGCTTTTCCTGTAGCACTTGAGACATTGTGACAATAGGAGTGGTTCATGTGCCATGTTTTCGTCTCATTTGATTCAATGCACACAACGGTAATTGTCTATTTCTTAGACGATAAGTCGACATTTCGGTGATATACGATTTATCTCTTTGTTACGATATTCCTAGTTATTACGAGGTTTCGTGTTACGAGATTCGAAGTTTCGGTGATAGAAACTCGCCATTAACGACTGCGCCAATTGTATCAAAGAGAACAATGAGATACGATTTTGGATTAAATAACTGTGACTTTATTCGTTAAGAGTCAGAAAGAGAATGAATAATTAAAACGGAAAACGTTATGATTACAAAATTTATAATAAAACATGACTAAAAAACATGTCAGAAATGAATTTAAAATTAAAAGTTAGTTTCATCTGTCATCATTAGTTTAGTGTCATCATGTTAGTTAATATCACAATTTATAATTATTATTGAAACTATATAAAAAATTTATTCTTATATAATATAATTTTATTATTATTTACAAACAATAACTTTAAGTGTCATTTTGAACGCAATTGATTTATTTATAAGGTTTACTTACAAGTAACGATTTCGAACTTTATCCTTAAATTTTAAACTAAATATTTCAGCGACACTGATATTATTACCTTTTAGTGGATAATTTATTATTTTTCGTATTCAAATTAACAAAAAACAAAGAACTTTATTCACGCTTAATAAGGGTTTAGAAATACAGAAATGTAATTTATAATACTTAGCCATGTAAAATTGTGAAAACTTAAAATCGATAGGTTAAACTTACCTGCAAATCTTAAATTTATAACATCTTATTTGAACATTAAAACTTTTTTGATAACACAAAGTTATTATCATAAATTACGGTGTAATAAAGCTAAAAGTTTTGTAAAACAACAAATTAGGATTCAAATATTATAAGAAAGTTGGCGCAGTGTTTAAATATATTTTAATAAAAATAAGAAAAATTGATCGAATTCCATCGTTTTAACCCCCTGGGCTTAGACCCCTCAGCCAATACGTTAGTTTTTGCCTATTTTTAGTCTAAAATAAGCAAAAATTGACAATAGGGCCAATTTTTTCTCGGCTGAAACAAGCACAACACATGACAGATGACCATCCAGAATTTTAAATTTGTGCGATATTTTCCTGGTTATATCGTGTATTTGGAATTCGTCGAACTCGAAAATGGCCGTTAGGACCTGTTTCAACACTAAACACATCCAAATTAATCGTTTTACTCAAAATATGTGCTTCAAACATTACATTATCTGATATATCTAATCTCTTTTTACGTGCGGCTTCTGTTATATTTTGTTTAATTGCAGCAATTTGTTATTTTAGCCCGTGTTCTATTAATATAAGAGTAATAGCGTTATTAACTTTTTAATTTTACTTTTTCTTTTTTACAATAAATATATTTATACTTGTGTATTACTTACCTAATAGTCTATTTTTTATTGTCCGTCGGCATATTTTCAATTTTAAATTAAGATCTTCTTTTAATTTCGAAATTAAACCATCAATAGTTTCAAAATTATAAAATAAAGCCGCATGAACTATTATCTGGTCTTCCTCATCATTAGATTTACAAATACGCTTTCTTTTTTTATGATCTATGATTTTGTAATAAACGTTTGCCATTTAAACTTACCGTTGATTGTGCGCAATTAATTTCATTCGAAATGTCTATTTGCGAGACACCTTGAGCTAGTCTCCATACTATAAATGCACGTTGTTTTTTAGTTAACTGAACCATTTTTCTAATTTAATTGTCATTTTTAACTTATTATAAATTATTTAATGATATAAATTCTTAAAACTAATTTGTATAAAATATGTAAAACATGTTTACCTCTTCCCGTATAAACTTTTGTTATTTATGTGTACGCTTTGTAAACACTTTAACATATGATATTACTCACAAATAGTGTGACATATTTTAGATATGCTGGTAAGTATAACCTATCGATTTTAAGTTTCCACAAATTTACACGTGTTGAATGCTAACTGAATTATAAAGCTATTATTGATAATAGACTGTTGCTATTATATGACTGAGTAATGAATGGTTAAAGTTATTGTATGTGAGAGCTTTAAATAAATGAATTATTTCTAAGTTAAGGATATTAATTAAGATTATCAAATCTGCATATGTATAATCATAAGAGAAATGCTTATCAAATTTGAATATGTGTAATCATAAGGAATTTAAACTATAAGTTATTGCTGTGATGAGTAATCAGCGCAACATATGGAATGTGATTTTGCGGTCACTATAATATATCACTCTAAACTAATTTAATTTTCACAGTTAAATTAATATTCTATTTAATTGAAGTTAAACATGTTTCATAAATATTACAATCTTATGTAACGCATAAAACATTATTTATTATTATGTTTCTCCTAAACTTATTAATTTCAATATAAATTCAAAAATTTAACGAAAATACCATCTGTCCAGAATTCTTAAAATTATGCAAATGCTATATCCATTTTAACAATCATATCATTAGCCCAAAAGTAAGTTAAAAAATATATAAACCATTGTAAAACGGAATAGAATTTTTGTTGTTAATCACAAATTTTATACTGTTAGAGTGTTACAATTCCTACAAAATACATTGTTTCTCAATTTATATTTTATAATCAATAATAACTTTATATTGTTTAAGATCAATGTATATTATTTATTAAATTAAAGATTAAGATACTCATTATTCTATCATAGATTTCTGAGAGAGAGAGAGAGAGATGGCTGGTTGGCTGGCTGTACGTCTGCTGCGATAAGCATTGCGTCTCATTATAAAATCTATTAATGAATATTTTCATTATAAGATTCACTACAAGAAAATTTAAATATGTTATGAGAATATAATTGAACAAAGGTCTATCAGAGACCAAAATAAATTAGATAATTCTCATAAAAATATCTGGATAAATGTTTCATGGAAAATTAATTAATTGTAATTTAAAATAATTGCTTCTTCTTTTTAAAATTTCAAAATTAATTTAAAAGATATTAAAAATGTCAAAACAATTAAATATGTTTACAAATTAAAACAAAGTATTTCTAATTTATCATTTTGGATTATTACATCTTTAAACTGTAATTATTAAATTTAATGCAATAAAATACCTAATGAAAAAAAAAACCAATAATGTATTGGAAATGCCGAGAAAATCCAATTAAAAAATTGTATTGTTTTCAAAATAAAATTCAAAATAATGATTAGTTTCATATTTTTAAGTTATTTATTCTTTTGATTAAAATTTGGTTGCATTAGTAACGGAATTTAATTTTGAAAATCATTTTAATAACTTTAACTGAAATTAAAATTTTAATTAAATTAAAATTAATAATAATCTAAAACACCATTTCATTGTTGAATAACAAATACAATATTGGACTAAATTAAAAAAGTATTATGAGATAAAGATTTATCAATGTTTAAACTGAAATTACTACTAATTAACTTAACCATAGGTGTATTCTCGAACAATTTGTTAAACAAATCGAATTTTTGTATTTTGGAATAAATTGTACTTCATTGTTCCAGCAAACGTTGTGGCACATTACTGGTAAACTTTAAGCTCTTTTTTGTGTTAAATGAAATATATATAGTATTATGGGATAAAAATCAAAAACATAAATATTTATATTATATGGTAATTCGTGGAAAAAATTTTAAAAATATAATTTAGAATTTCAAAAGATTTCTAAAGTGAGTTTATTTATTTGTAAATTTTGAACTAAAAGTTAATCAAAGCAAAGTTAATACAGTGCAAAGTTAAATATTATTTTAGATTTCTTAATTTAGATTTCTGTATTTATAATTTTTTTATCTGACTTGACAGATATATCGATTTAAAATCTCTGTCACTGTGTCTGTAGATACCATTATTTATTAAATAATTTTGACTGTTGCCTAGTTATTCAGAAAAATTACACTGAAATTATGTATTAATGTCTCAAAATTAAAATTTTTTATGTAGTAAACTTCTTTAATTTAAGTTATATTTCCTGTAAAAAATTAATTCTGGTAGAAGTTAAAAATTTGTATTTTGAAAAAACTCTTTTAAAAATATTAATTAAAATCTTAATAATTAGTAATTTTATTTAAAAAGGTATAAACTATCAAAAATGTTTACAACTTATCACAACGTAGAACACTCCTCACAGGAACCTCACTTTTAATTTAAATATAATTTGTTTATCATTAATTGTAAAGATTTTCATTGAGAAGAATACCTGTTGTTATAAAATGTTTGTTCGAGAGCTTTTGAAAGCTCTCGAACAAAATTATGTCAAACTTGAATAAAAATAAAATAAAAATTGCTAAACATCACACAAATGTTACATTAATAATAAAATCATATTTATTGTTTTAT
>JAQGAW010003753.1:0-11983 GCA_034698025.1 Phthiracarus crinitus | reverse complement strand
AACAGTTCGAGACAAAAGCTTCCAAATTCTCAAAACGTAAACTGAAAATATTCATTAAAAATTTACATCATACTTTTAATTGTGTTTTTATGTATACATTGTTTACCGAGTTTACATAATTAAATTTTTCTTGCTATCTTGTGATCTATTCTTATTAAAATTTTCTTCAACTATGTATAACAAAACTGGAATTTACGTTATGTTTAGCATTTATTAAAGTTGGGGTAATTTATTAAGAAAAAAGGAAAAATTTTCTTTTAGTTTAGGTGTGCCTTATTCTTAGGACAGAAACAGAAACTTAAGGTAACAAATAAGCGTTTAAGCAATTTGATATAAAGTTCCAGCAGAAATTGTTACTCTTTGTGTTTTAAGTAAATTGCAAATATTAAATTTTATTAAATGGAAACAATGGAAATAAATAAATTACGAACACTAAAAAATTTATGGTTTAAACTTTGTTTTTTCTAGCAATGTTATAATTTATTAAAAATGCTAAAAACGGGTGTGAAGTTAAAAAATGGTTTTGAATGGAACTTTTAGGGAACATAAAACAAAAAAATAATTAGTTATTAAAAAACATTTTATTTTGCAATAAAACTACCTTTATAAAACTAAAAAATTTAACAACAATAACATTAAAATAACAGATTTTAATATTTCCTTGTGAAATTCAATACTAATTTACTACTAATTTTCATTAAAACCTAGCAATTAATTTAATATAAGTTGTAACTTTTTCTAGACGATCATAATCTTTTCTACAAACGGGAATTTCCAGGTATTTCACATCCTTTTATAACTATTTATAAACTATTTTGCACTTTTTTGTACCGATTTTCAAGGCCCTAATATTATAAATTAAAGTATTATCAGAATTATTCTAATCGATAATACAATCGAAAATAAAATTGGTTAAATTACATTGAAGATTGGTTTTTTAGTTTTGCTTTTATTAACGTTAATACGTGTGACCTCTAAACCTATATATACAAATAACATTATATGTTAATAATGGAAAAATCTGAGAATCTCTATTGAATAGAAAAACTAATTGAATAAAATAGTGAGTTAAATCATGTCTCCATTAACTAATGACATGATTTTAGAAGAAATAAAACTGTATCGATAAATATCAATAATGACATTAACCTTATATTATTTGTAAAATCAAATTAAGTTCGAAAATCTTAAGACCAAATACAATAAATTAGTTTTCGAAAACAATAAACTAGTTATAGGTCTATATAATGATGCTATAAATGGAAATTAAATTAATAGTTATTTTTATCTTTTTTCATCATTTAATAAATTATTCTTAATATTGAATAAAAATATTAGCATTGCAGCTGTACTGCATTTTGACACAATTTTGATGTTTTCTAAAAAAGCGCATTCAATATAATAACGATTGCGGCGAAACTTTTTCAAAGGTATGATTTAAAATTTGGTGCATTTTATTCGAGCCTAAAAGTGCCAAAAATATTGTATGAGCAGTACATTATATCTATTATTTCGATATGATATAAAGACAATGATTTCCTGCTAACAATTTCGTATGGGAACAAGAAATCAAAAGAATAAATCTATTTTTGATCCATAATAGAAACAAATTTCTCACATTACACATAATCGTAGAGATTTTTTCATTTCGCTCACACCTCGCGATGATTCGGATCAGCCGCGAGGTTATACTCGTTCAATATGATATTAATGGTCGACTCAATTACAACATCATATGATCATAATATCGTGTTTAAATTATGTCACAGTCAATTGGTTGCGATGTGAATGGATGTGAAATACAGCATTGCGAATGCGGCACCACTTAAGGGGACGCGTACTATGCATCGATGAATTAGTTACATAATACTCTATGTTCGCTTACGGTTAGTGCATATGAGCGAAGTTTGTTGTTTTTTGTCCATCAAATCCCACGCCAACACCACTTTTTTGTATCTGTTTTCCCGTGAGTGCATTCAATTGTGATTTCCAATGACAGCAATTACGTGAGGGTCCAACTATTAGGCAAACACTACAGTACTAGTATATATCTAATTGTCATTTCATGATTGGCCAATCATTGTACCTTTTTTTATTTAAATAAATATATTTGCTCACTATTTTGCAAAACTTGATTACCTAAACGCATATCGCAGCAGCACTTATGTATTCAAAAACTAATTTGAGCATTTCTAGCATTCAATTTCACGTTTAGCGTTATGTCAATAAGCTTTCAAAACTTTGTACAAAATAAAGGTTTTTTTAATGCAAACATTTTAAAGTTTCAATAGAGATTGACTGTGGCATATCTTCAGTTTCATTGTGCTATATATATATTCAAGTATTAGGGATTGGTTTTCGCATTATACCTACAATCGAAATATTTTGTGTCCGATTCCTGGTCCGCTCTATTTTTAAGCACAAAACGATTGTTACATACTCTATTGTAAAAAATCTGTGAAAAACATTCTCAATAAGGCGTTCGGGAATCCTATAGATCAGAAAAACACTCTTTCCATTTACACTTTCATTCCACTTTCCTCTATTTTTCGTACTAACTTACGTATTTCATAAAAAGAGAGTGGGTATACAACTACATTATGGTTTGTTTAACTTCTTGTATACAGGGGTTATAAAAAAAATCAAGCGAACCCTTTTGATTGCAAATAACTTTTTAAAGTAAATGCGTTTTACACCACTTATTACTTATAACGTTATATCAAAATAAAACGCATGAAAAATAAGTTTAATTTCTAAAAATTTAATAAATTTTTGAATAAATTTGTTTAAATTATTAATATAAGAACTATTTTATTATAAAAATATTTATTAATATAATAATAATTTTTTAATTTAAATTTTCTAAATATTTCTGGATTCTTTAAAAATTCTATGAGTTAAAGCACACTTTCGAAATAAGTTAAATCAAAGAAGAATTAATTCTATATTAATTATAGAAAATATAAATTATTAAATATTAAATTATAACCTATTTTACTAACCCATATGCTGTAATGTCAAATTAAAAAGATTATTTATATAAAAAAGTTATTTTGATTATGATTAATTATAATTTAAAATTTTATAAAGTTTAAAGTAAAATACAATTTTCGATTAGCAAACATAGCGTAATATCATATTTTATGCATTATAACATACTGTATACATAGAATAATTGAGAAAATATTAAAAGCTAAATAATAATGAGTTATTACATGCAAATTGCAAATACCTAACCGATTATATACTCGGAGTTTTTAAGCCTTGAGTATTACTAATATTGATTCGATAAATACTTGACATATCCAAGTAATTTACTTGTATATGGAAATTATTGTATAAAAGCGGTTAAACAAAATTTTTATTTTATTTTTTCAAATTTATCATTTAAATAATTAAGCTAAAAAATTCATTTAAAAACAATTATGTTGGAAAATTTTAAAAAATTCCCAGTTTTATTATTGGTTTTAAGTTTTAAATTAAAAAACAAAATTTCAATTTCCAACGAAGACCTCAATGCTAGAATAATTCAAGGCATAATTAACATTTGGAACATCATTTATTTTAAGCTTGAACACCCATTACCAGTTTAAATAATTTAAAAATAAGAAAATTAAAATACAATAAAAATAAGTAATTATACGTTTATTTTAAAGTTTTTTAATGTCATCATTACCTGTAAAAACAATACCCAAGAAATTAATTATAAAAACCACTTAATTATTTTTTAGTTACACAATTACATACGGAAATTTTTGCGATACATAGCGAAAACCTAAATTGTAAAATCCATTTGTGCCGCTAGAATATAGTGACTATATATCTTCATTGCAATTATCTTATTTACTATTGAATAATCTATTGGCACAAATTAGTTTTCCTAATTTAAAAATCGCTTTATCTATTGAAAAAAATTATTAAGTCAAATATATTAAATCGTTTTTATCACATGAGGTTTAAAGCAACAAAAAAAGTTATTTTATGGTTAAAATTTCAATTTATTTTATCTTCCAATTTGAAACAGTAATCACAATCATTTGCGATTAAATTAAATATACTGTTGAAATGAGTTTAGTATTCCATACAGAAAAACAAGTTTAATCCATCTTACTCTAAGACACGTATAATTACCCAAAAATTGCACCAATCTATTCATGTCTAAGCTTTATATAATTAAAATACGGCATAATTTATACAATACACAAACGAATTACTAAATTTTTTTATAATAATCAACACCGATTTAAATTCTTTCTAATTATGTTTTAATTATACTAATCTTTCATAAAATTTTTCCACTTTTTTGCGAAAATAATGCGATTAATTAAACAAGCAAAACATTTTAGCTTTTTTGTATACAAAATTGAATGATGTCTTTATTGTGATTATACACTAAACTTATTACTGAATTACTGGTAACATTGTATTTTGTAACAAAGCAAATAACAATGTAAGCTTAAAAATGGTTTTTAATAAAAATAAATACTATCGTAAATACTTTTAAAGAAATCGTTAAGCAAATCTTGATTTAGGAATGTCTTTAGTTTAAAAGTATTTATTTTATTTTCAAGAAAATATAGTTAACTATATGGATATGAAAATTGTAAGTCTTTAATACATAATTAAAGATATTTATATCTATAAAAATTATTAAACTTATACAGATTTGTAATAATTAACTAATTATGAGCATTGGAAAAGTAAAGCAAGTAATAAGTTTTTGCATATCATATTCTGAGTGATATAAAACGACTTAATAGAACTTCTAACTTTATTCCAATCATATGATACATAAATTAATTTACATAATTAGTTCTATATATAAAAGAGTAATATTTAAATTAATCTTCAAGAATCATTATTTTATACCATTCATTATTCAAATTCTAATGCTCAAAAAAATCTATATTACTCTTTAATGTTAATTATATAAAAATTTGTAGATCAGTTAAAAATTAAAACATTTATTTTCAACTTCAAAAGTTGGTTTACTTGTTAAAAAAAATTTAAATGAAGTTCAAGGTTAGAGATGTTGCCTTTGAGCGAAAAATTCTTGCATAGGAAAAAAAACGCGAAGTCTAAAAACTGTGAAACTTAAAGTTTACTTTTTAAATGCACCATAAAGTATTTAGCATTAAATTATTTAAAAGCCTCAGCGCTATTGTATCAAATAGCGAAATCTAACTTATCTTTCACTTAATGAAATAACAAGATTTTAAGTAATGGCTCGCTTGTATACATAGCATGTATTACGCATTATCAGATTATTTTGTAACTAAGCATTCGCTTAAATTTAGTATTCAGGCTATCATTCTAATTATATGCTTAAAAGTTGAATGCATTATAATTATTTAAGAAAATTCTTCTTCTTTTTCTTTCGTTCGTTTAGACATAGAAATTTTTATGTGCAGACCATGTCTTTTGAATTGTGAAACATTTAGTTATAATACTGTGTAATTATTATAGCAGTAAAACACTGTATTTAGAGATTTTACGTATGCAACTATAATGTGTATATAATTTCTATGATTTGTGTTTACGAAAATATTCGTCGTAAAACTTTCTGTTTTGAAAATAAAATTACAAAAGTGCATTGGCGTATATCGTTACAAGTTTTAGATTTTTGCGAATTTTCAAAGTAAAATATTTAACGAATAGAATTCATAGTTAAAATATGAGTATATAAACAACATATATGGCGATCTCTCCGAGTGTCTTAAGCCGAACTTTTTGAAACCATTTTTATTTGGAAGAGGATAATCTAAAATATATGTTTTCGAAAAAAATTTCGGTTGAGGAGTAAAAGAAAGGTTTTGGTGGGCCTTAAAGGGTCCGGCAAATCGGAGGCCTGTTTGCAAGTCTATTTTAGACCTTTGTTGACGATGATGTTCATTAGTGACGATTTTTATACAAACACTCTCTGGAAAACAATTTAAAATAAATTAAAAAATAATCTAAGCTGTATTTTAAAAATTAGCTTTTTAGCTGACTTTCTTGTAAAGAAGTCCAGCTTATGGATTTCACAATGTCTGTCTGTCCGTCCTTCCATCTGTCCGTCTGTACATGCGCTGTCTTTATATTTATAAAGGGATTCCATTTATTCTTTAAGGATTAATTAAGGGATTTGATATCTTGCAAATTGATATATTGACTTATAGACTATTTCTATAAATTTTTATTAAACAATTTGAAAGTCTCTGTGAATGTACAGTTCTTGTTTTATCATATTCTTTGTTTTTGAATTGCCGTTCAGCTAATAATTAGATTAAAACACTACATATTAAATTGTATACATAAACAGTATTATGTAAATGCATGGCATTAAAAGCGATTGGTGACACGTACAGCATGTTGACTGATAAAGTTTTTTTTGACCAAATGTATATAAATGGTAAAAATGTAACTAACTATCAACAATCAGCGGTAGTCTATGCTGTGTGGATAACATTAATTTTATCAAATATCATACGTTAAATGCATTTTAGTTAATGTTTATAAAATATCTACGTTTAATATCAAACGTGAAATCGACATGTGTTATTAAATAGTTAATGAATTTGACATTAGGTATAATTATTTTATTTGATATAATATGTGATTAAATATTTATAAAATATGCAAATGAAAAAATGTTTTTTATCAAAAAACATGGATCTATTAATAACTACGTTTTATTTAATGGGATACAGAAATAGTTGAAATCGGAATTTGATGGTGTCATTCATGTTCATTTAATTCAATGCTATCATATTGAGGTTTGGTTCTCATAATTCTATAGTATGTAATAACATATTAAACTCCAATATGAGTTAATTAACTCTAATTCAATATAAATGTTAAAATAAATGAGTAGAGCTCTGGTTTGCTTAACACCGAATGACTTCTTTATACTTATCTCTTGAAACTTTAGTGTAGATTGCTTTTCAGTTTGTTTTCCTTTAACTTACATTCCATAACCTTTCCTTTTTATCTCTATAATATTCTTATAAAAATGATAGCGTTGTTTCCATTTTTATAAATAGAATTCAAAATTAATTAATTATTTGAATTTCAATTTCGATTAAAATGAAAGAAAACTATAATTTAAAAAAATTGTAAAAATTAAAATAATAATTCTATTGAAATGAATGAAATATAATAATTGAAATTAAAATGCGAATTGTAGTTTTAAAAAATTAAAAATCGAAATCCTAATGCCATTTAAATTTTAATTATTTTAAAGACTGACCAAAATTACAATTTTTATATGGAAGCAACAATATAATACTCAGATTATCTTCACAATACCGAAGTTTAAATTTAGTTTACAATAAATATTTTCTAAAGTTTCTTTGCTATATCACGTAATTCGTATCAATTGAGAAGAATAAACTTTAGAATCACTAATATAAACTGTCATCAAATCAATGTATTGAATGAAAAATTAGTATACAATAAGTATATATTGTACTCAATTATAGTTTGGTCAATCACTTTAAAAAATAAAATCTAGTGTCACAAAGCTATGATCAGTTTTATAATTTACAATATAAACAATAAAATATATCATTATATATCTCTATTAGCGATGTTAATGCGATAGTTTATGTAAATTGTTTTCATACATTTGATTATATTTTGAATCAATTATAATCAATCATATTATTTATTGTTAAATGATTACTTTAACTGTAAATTTTCTCGAAACAATAATTTGCGTAACATAGCATCCGATTGGACCAAAAATATAGCGATAATCACTTTTTGCGGCAACAGTTTAACATCGATTAGTTATAAAATTGGTGATTCATTTTTTCTGTTTATAGTTATAAGTTTTGACTTTAATCGACTTTTCAAGAGTGACTTAATTGATCACTTCTTAAAGTTTGGTTTCCTCCTCTTTAAACCACAAAATAAGTCGGGCGTGAGCATCGATTACTACTGCATTTAACACTGAAACACTTATTTCGTTTATACAATGTTAGTCCGCGACAGCTGGCAAATGAAGAGTTTTACAAAAGAAAGAACCGGCAGTTACTGTATTGAGCGGTTGGGGAGAACAGAGAGATATATAACTTATATTTAGAAAGTTTTAAAAGAGGACTGACTTCTGCAAACTCGCAATTAGACCGAACAGCCAACCAAAGTAATAAAGCAATATTAGCTGCAGTAAAACTAAATTGCAGGTTTGAATGTCGTCTAATGTTTTATGGAGTGCTAAATGCAGATTATAGCTGAGACAATGCTTAGCAGACACAAGATTGAGAGAAGAGGGTAACTTTAATTTCGAAAAAATTGTTTATAATTTCATCTCATTGTTAATGTTACATAATCTATTCTTTTTAATACTACAGTATTTATGTTAAATGCTTTCCAACTATTAGGGAGTGATAACACTCGAATCACAGCGAGGGGTACTCCATGAAAGTTTACCATAAAAAAGGCATACAATACAGTAATACACTACTCTTCTACCTGTGCATTGTGAGAGTGAGTGAGCGAAAGAAAAAGTTTGTGTAATTGCTGTCTTGCTGTAAATAAAATCTTAAAATTAATGAGTCCACACCTGCGTGTGTTTTCACTTTTCCCAAAGCACACAATTATTTTATGAATGAAAATTAATCTTAATAAAAAGTTATAAATTACGCGTTCCATTAAAATAGCGAGTTTCACTTACATTAAACAATTTACGTTCGCATTAAAAGTTTTAGGTTTGTCAGCAAAGCTTTCACTATACTAGTCTTTATATGAGAAGGAAAAACAATTTTTTTGATTAATTATTAAATGATATAAATTAGATTAATCAAAAACAATTAAGTGAATGGTTTTTGATGTTTATAAGTTGCTTTTTTCTTATTTTGTTCATTGCGTTCAAAACGAAATATGCGAAAAACTATACTACAATTGAAAATCACTCAAATGTGACGCATCATATAAAAAACTCAATTTTCTCGTATTTCAATAAATAACATCCCATTACTCTTTAAAGTTATATACAATCAAAAAAAACTAAAGTTAAATCAAAAATAATTTTCAATTCTCTTTTATGCGAATACGGAATAATCGTTTCACAAATGTAACATTACATACATTACAGCTGTTATCCGAAAATACAGCGTTCAAGTGTCTCTTTTTTCTTCTAAAACTCATAATTTAATTTTAGATCATTTTTGTAGCACTTTTCTCTTTTTCTCGCTCTCTTTTCTTCAATATATTTTCGTTTTGATTTCATACATTTTCTGATTCACGTTTTAATAAATAATTTTGATCTCAGTCACGGACGCTTAACAAAAAAGTTTGTGCGATTTCATTGTTCCCGTTTTTTTTCTTCAGATGTTTGCAAAAAATAAGAGAGAAATCTTCGCAATTACTAATTTCACAAATGAGTGCTCACATACAGAAGATAGCAAAATGATTGCTTTCCTAACATTTTATAACTATAACACATAACTTTGCATTTCATTTAATTGTTATGTTTTCTGATTATTATCGCTCAAAGTATTCATTATATTTATGAATTCAATCATTTTTTCTTTCTAAAAGAAACTGTTTGTCATAACATCATAAAAATAGGCAAATATAATAATAATCATAATTAATGCCCGGAGAGTTTGCGTGTTGAAAACTAATACTATTCTTGAGAAAATTTCTCTTCTATTTTGAAAAAGCGAGAGCTATTAAGTAAACTTTTTTCGCTATCCCTGACATATCAGACCATTTTTTGACTGACTAGACAAGACCTCGAGCGAGAGAGCGAAAGAGAATGTTTTGCCAATTATTAACAGAATAGATCAGTGGACAAATCGGTAGCATTCGGCTTACAATTGAAGTTTTCTATTCTCTCGCACTCACTGATTCCGGTTTAGGGGAGGAATCGGTGGCAGGGAATGGAAAAAAGCATTTCGGGAAAAAAACTATAATTGTCTTTGCTATGGATGAGCAAAATGCGCAAAAAAGGGGGATATTTCGTGCGTGTTATTCATTGCATATAATATACTGTACACAATATAAATGTATAGATAAATTTGCAAATAATATTTTGCCGTAAAAAAGTTTATACATATACAGTATACATATATTTAGAGTGAGAGAGACAGAAGTGCATTGGTATAAATAGATGAAGTTAAAAGAGCCTCAAAGTCATGGATGGCCAAACATCAAACTTCATTTTTACGCTTCTCTTAACATTCGTATGTGAAATGAAAGCAATAGTTTATATTTAGTTCCATTTCGACACATTTTTGTTTAATTTGCGGGAACTTTTATCATTGAAATAATCTATGAAATTAGTTTCGAAAAAACAGGTATCGATACATAAAAACATCAATTTCTAAAGATCAATCACAAATTCGGTGTTTATTATCATAAAAAAGTTATGTTTACTGTATAATTAGGAAAAATGAGAAAAAAATTTCAGAATATTTCGAAATGATTATTAATTTTTGTTGCAAACAAAGCGAGAATTGGGAACATTAATAGGAATAGCGCCGAATAACAATGATTATTCTTAAATAGTGATTTATTTATTGTTTTGGCAAACAAAGTAACTGTTGCTTCCAGTATTCAGTTTAGAGTTATGAGTACTGTATACAGTATGCTTGATATGGTGGAGAATGCAGTCCACAATGGAAACCGCAGTGAATTTTCTGATTGCATGCATTCGCGAGTGTATTACTAGTGTATTACTAGCAATTTGATTGTTGCGTGTAAATGTTATTGTAAATAGTAATTTATTGTTGTCGATCATAGTTGGTGTCAGATGCGTGTGAAGGAAACAAAATTATTTCATATTATTGTAATAGAGCCAAATATATGGTGCCATTACGGCTATACATATAATAAGCCGCTTATAGCCAAAGAGAAAAGGGAATAAACAGATTCTGAATTGCATTATGATTGAAATGCTTCTCAATCTATTATAAGGTGTGGGTCTTCAATGTGCACTATTTAGAGACACTTTAAGAATCAACAGTCTCTTTCTGATCAAAACTATTTAATACTTTAGAATAGGGCTCAAAAAGTAAACCCGTAAGAGCGGGATAAAACACAAAGCAAACGGAATGGGAATACAAATTTAATTCTCGTAAATTACTGAATATGTATAAAAATAAAAATTATCACTTGTTCAAACAATTTTTCAAGAATTCCATTATATGTTAATTATATTTGTATTATTTGAAGTTTTATGTAACACGTCTAAAACAACTAAATGTAATAGTTTATTATGTTGTATTTTACTTCCAAATTTTTTATACGAATACTATGTATTATGCTATTTGCATGTGAGAGCAGAAGAAAATTATGTTGGGAGCAAACTCGATAAAATAAATAATGGGTTTTGATCTGAGGGGAGGAATGGGAGTCTAATTACGAATATATTTACACCTCTATCTAGCATTGAGACTCATCAAAGTATACATGAAAGGGTGTTTCGTTGTAATAATAAGTAGCGCCAATTATTAGTTTACAGCCTCGGAAAGCTGTTTTGTAAAGTACAAATAATAATTCATCATTTTAATTGCTCCTTAATATAAAAGCAATTGTCAATTACTAAACAGAAACTTGTTACAAGATCAAGGCTTAGAGAATACAAGCGGCCTCAGAGTCTAAGTAAGCCTGAAAACGTTTATACCTATTTTCATGTTGCTTTCATTTGCTTTGAACATTAGAAATATTTTAGAATGAAAAGTTCAATCTACCGTCAGTTTACAGTAGAACCCGAATATTGACAACTTCTCTATGCAAAGTTATATGTTGATAAAAAAGGATTTGCCAATAAACGTTTAATGTCAAAATGTTGATATAAAACAAACATTGAAACCGGTAAAGATTATTGAGATTGTGTGGGGTTTGATTGAATTGGTGGGGTTTGATGGGGTTTAGATGGTTTTGTTGGGATTTGATTGGGTTTGATGGGGTTTGATGGGAGTAGTAGTGGGTTACAGTAATCCTTTTCGCGCGCGCGAAAAGGATTACTGTAACCCACTTGGAAAATTTAAAAGGT
>JAQGAW010003752.1:0-11983 GCA_034698025.1 Phthiracarus crinitus | reverse complement strand
TCTGTCTGTCTGTCTGTCTGTCTGTCTTCTGTCTGTCTGTCTGTCTTTCCGTCCGTCTGTGGAGGTTTCTTTATATTTATTAAGGGATTTTTTTCTTTATATATATTAAGTATTTTTTTGTAGATGGGAGTCTTTTTTGAAAATGGCTATAAAACGACAAAAATTGGCTAAATGGCTTTAAATAGGCTCAAAATAGACTAAATATTGGTTATTAATGGAATTTTAAAGGATAAAAGTGACTAAAAACCTAAAAATAAACTAAAAATTGAGTTAATCAGAGAAATAGTTATATGCACAGGTTTTATAGAAAAAATACAATAAAATCAGTACAGTTTTGCGAAGTAATTTTATATTAAAAATTTCTATAAAATTCGTACGATCGGTAAATTTAGTAATTTTTTGCGATAAAAAACGGATTACAATGTCGTAGATATTTTTAATAAAAAATTCAGAAAATATTGCTGTGCGACTGATTTGTTTAGTAAAATTTTCTTTAAAAATCACGTTAAAGTTAAAATAATGTTACAGTTAAGGTTGTGTTTAGACATTTCTTTAACTTTTGTGAATCTATAGCAACAATGACTGGTTTTTTAGAAACATGAACATGAAAATGTGCCTTAATTTTTAGCTTCATATAAATTATGCTGTTTTTTGTTTGCATCACAGACTGGTATTAAATCATTAGTAATTCAAACTTTGAATTGAAAATTTTTTCTTTAAAATAATACTGATGATTCCTTACAATCTAAACATATATCGTATGTAATCATATACCATATATTGTATTATTCTATAACTGCGACATACATACGTCATTTCTATTTATTTATTTTTTTAAAAAATAATATTTTTTTTTTTTAATTTTTAATTTTATTAAAAACTTAAATTTAAATTTAATAAAATTTTATTTTAAATAAGCGACTCTAACGTTAACTGTATATAGCCATCAAACTGTTATGTTAAAAATCTTTAAGTTTTTACACTCGATTAACGTTAAGCTTTTGTGGCACGTTTTAATTTATATAAATATATATTTAGTAATTAAATTTTGCTTTGCTTTTGTATTTAGTATTTTGATTATTATTGGCAATTAGCTTTAATTATATTTAAGTTTAATTGTTTTTGTATGCGAATCATACCATGCTATGGCTATGGACCGTATGCCACAAATAAGTATTTATGTTTGATTTGTATTTGCATTTATCTAATTACCTAAATAAATAATTGTTAAACGATTGCCACGTGTTTGTTATTTCTCTTGCGGTGCCGATAGCAGTACCCCATATTCCCACTAGAAGTACATCTATTCAGGGCAAATTTGGTTTTGTTTGGTCTTCGAGTTCACAGATAAAATTAGTAGTTCCAATAGCCTTTAAGTTTGATAAAAATTATTTTGAAAGGGCCTTGTCTATTGCTCATTCTAAGGCAAATTTGGGGGTATTTTATTATATATATAAAATATTTTATATATAATACGGGCAAGTATCACAGTTCATGCAAAACAGACAGTAATAGTACATTAAGCCTATAGCCATCATACGAACTTGAGTTATATAATTATTAATAATGTTTTCTATGTGACTTATAATGTTTTATGAAATCAAAGTATAAAAGAAATGTTTTAGACTTATTATAGTCAATTGTATTCGATATAGCAATCAGTTATGCTATTTAAACAATAATGTTTTATTTAAAGTCGCGACTGAATTAACAGTAATTTATAATTAAAGAAAGTGATCACTGAATTAATGTTAAGCTATGAAAGCAGTTTTAGCCCAAAGTATAGCTTTGGTGCGTATCATTTATATATATATATTTTTAAAATATATTCTTAAAAAATAACAGTATGTGTTATATTGTTATACCGTATATTGTTATTAAATCAATAAAGAAATTACTTCTATTTAATATAATCCTCCTTTATTTATTTTATATAACTGGCATTTATTGTACTTTTTATAAATTAATCATTTTTGATAACAACAATAAACTTTTATAAGCAATATTCACATGAATACAATAAGAAAATATTCCAATTTTGTGATAAATCGCTCCAAAATTTAAATTCTAAACCAATAGAGTGAGTTTTCATGATTTGAGTTTACTTACATTTATACAGTATGATGTCATTTGAGTTCAATTTTAAAGTTAAATATTCTTAAACTTACAACACTATATTTGTTAGCTTAAGGTTAATAAGCTCTTAGATTTGAAATTTGTGCGTTTTGTCTGCTCAGAGTCATTAATGAAAAAGAATAAAATAGGTTCCAATAGCTGTTCATTTTATTCAAACAGCTAATTAGTGAACTAAGGTATTGCACATCAAAATAATTTTAGTTCATTCTTGTCAACACTGTGCTCATTGTTGCGGATTATTACTTAACGTAAAGTCAAACAACGCAATTTGGAAAGAAAAAAGTTTGCACGTTTCGTGACAGTGGAAGCGACTATCGATTTTCGCTTTAAGTTGTTTTTTATTTAAACTTTTTTTGTTGCTTTTTTTAGCTAACAATGAAATGTCACTTTTAAAAAAGTTCAGTTTTTCTCCACATTATTTCTTTTAATCAATGGCATTATTATCCTAAAAATAGCGCATAATTACAGTGTAAAACTATAAGCTAATAGTATTTTTCAATATGTCGTCCGCAGTAGAGAGTGTGGCGGAAAATAATACGGCCAATGAGTTAATTGAGGGTATTCTGCCATCGGATGATAATGGCATGTATTTAATGCATTACGAGCTGACACTAATATTTGGCACGATTTAC
The DNA here is from genome assembly GCA_034698025.1 of Phthiracarus crinitus. Taxonomy (NCBI): domain Eukaryota; kingdom Metazoa; phylum Arthropoda; class Arachnida; order Sarcoptiformes; family Phthiracaridae; genus Phthiracarus; species Phthiracarus crinitus. Next base: position 9,215 of record JAQGAW010003752.1, on the reverse strand, counting down.
GTGATATATTGCGAGTGTAATCAGTCGCTTAAACGAAATCACTGGTTCTGGAAGTGGTGTCAAAAGTTGACGTCTTATTCCGTGTTTCTTGAAACGCAATTATTGCTGTGCCTATCGTTTACAGGTTGGAACAGTGAGCTTAGGGATACTGTTCTCAATACGTCAATGCGTAAATGATATTTAGTACATATTTGTTTTGATTTTATTTGTTTTGTTTTGTTTTGTCTATTTGTGATCGCTGTTCAATTATATGAGTCGATTAATGTTCAATGTTCGATTAATGGTTGTAATTAATTGTGATTTTTTGCAATTAATTACCGATATTTTATAAAATTGTTTTATATATTCGATCGTTTTTTATAAACCTTATATTTTGCTATTAGAAAAGTTTAGCTGCAATGCAGTGATAATAAAAATCGTTTTATTCTTGTAACGCGTTAATAGGAAATTATATTTCTATTTCGTAAAACATAGCTTCGAGGGTAATATGAAATTAAGTTATTAGTTGTTTCAACGTAAAGAGCAATTTTTATATTTATTTATTCTTTATTTGCTTCTCTCTTTATTTAACATTTTTTCTTTCCTTCTCAGCAATTTTCGGAATAAGTTTTTGCACAATATTATAAATAATACTTATGTGGGTTTTGTGTCGAAAACATATTGAGTTACATTATAATTCTGCAAATATTTTAATATATCTTAAAAATAAATCTTATATTTCAATTGAATCTATGTATTTGTGTGCACGTATTTAGCAATATGTTTTTAACCGCCGTAATGCCACTTTCTTGTAATGCTTTCAACATATCATTGTTTTTGAATATTGTGCGAGTGTTACGGAAAACTTGTTTGATTATTAGAGAAAATACAAACATTTCTTTATTTGACTTCTTTATTAGTTGTAAATTATATTTAATGTAAAAGTATTAATAAGAATTTAATATAACGTCAAAAGTTGTGGGTGCGTTATAAAAATAAATATATTGCTTATGCAATATTTCGCAAGTATTTGCATTGCGAAATATAACTTTATTTTAGTTAAACAAAAAAGAAAAATCTTTTCGCCTTACTTTGAACAAGTATTAGAATTTCACCAAAAAATAAATTTGAAGTATTAAATAGATTTTTTATTTGTTTAAATTTTTAGTGAGTTCCTTCGATAAGACATTTGTTTTTATTGAAAAATAATTTTTAAAACTTAAATTGCATTTAAAGGCAGAAATAATACTTCTCGTTTTATATTTCAATAAAAACAGCGAACAAATCTGTTTTCAAAAATTTCTTTTTCTTTCAAAAATAAATATTTAATTTTGTTTTAATCGGAAATTCTTTCCTTACAGCCAAAGGAGGTCTAGTGTATTGGCTACGCTGCTCCCAAGCATTCCTTTACTGTTCTATTGTAATCGCAAAATATGGTCTTTGGTAAGAGAAGTTTCTTATAAAAAAATTTTAATATAGTTAAGCAAATATGTATTGAAGTTATGCAAAAAATGAGTACGAATTCCAGAGCTACAGTGAAATTTAGCTGAAAAATTTTATAAAATTCAAGTTAATAATAACTAAGTATTTCCGGTTCTTAAAAGATTACTTTTATAACAAATAATCTTTTACGGATTATAGAAATTCATCAAAGTTTAACTAAAGCGTACGTCAAAGTCAAAGTAATTAAAATCCATTAGTCTTTAATATAGTTTGAGAAATCAATTTGATATCCAGAATTATTATATTTTTTCGGTTCGTTTAATTCTTTACTATTGTAACGATTTCAAGCGAATTAAATGTCAATAGAGTCACCCACACTCTTTTGAACCAAGTTATCTCAAACGGCAAAGTTCTTAAGGGAATCTGAGCTGAAATGTTTGCTTAACGATCACAAACCTTTACTGCATTATAAAAACGGTGCAAATAAATACGTTTTATATCAAAACTTTATTTATACATACACAATGTCAATATAATTTTACGTTACTTTAATTAAAGCTGTCCTCATATTACTTGAGCTGTAAATTTTTGATATATTGATTAGTTATTTCGATCTTTTTATATGAGCTAAAAATATAGACCAAAAGAAAGCTTAAAATTGAATTACTGTATGTTGACTTATTATGTAATAAATCTTAATTGGGAATAAAACTTACTGTTGCACATATGATTTATTGATTAAATAGTTTTGCAAGTATTTTAAACATTCTGAAACTATTTGCGAAATTTATTTGCATCGCACAAAGATATTCAGAATTTCATGTTATTATAGGTTGTAATTTGGCATTAGGTTTATGCAATTAATCATTGATAATTCAAAGTTTTCTATTACCGCTGATAATTTTGAGCAAAAGTTAGTTAAACTATAATTATGTATAAGGCTTTGAAAATCGTTAGAAAAACTAGTGTAATATCGTTAAGTAATCGTTAGAAAAAAATTCAAAAATCGTTAGGAATCATTATTTAATTTATAATGAGTTTAAGTCAACAAAACATTAAAATTTTCAATAAAAACCTTGAATTTATCATAGATATATTAATAATATAAAAATAAAGTTTGTATAAATGAAACAGGTTAAAATTATAGTTCGTATTTTAATCTAAATTCACTTCTCTTATTTTAGAAAATTTAAATTAATAAAATATTTCATCCATCTTTATTTATTTTTAACAATTTTTAGTACATTTTGAGATATATTTCTTAAAATCCGTAGATATATAAAATCTCATTAGAGTCGTTAGAAATATTTAGATTAATTAATATCTACAGTGATTAATATTATGTCATGAATCAAGAAATTCTTTAGAAAAATTAAATCGTTAATTAACGATTTTTAAAGTCATGAATTTCTCTGTTTTCTATTTTTCAATGTCGAAGTTAATTTTGAGGAAAGATTTGTATGACTTTATATACCTATATAAAACATTATAAATTTACTTCTATTAGCTAGCAATGCATTTATTGATGTTATAAAAACACAAGAGTAAAAAAAGTTGTGTAATAAAACAATTTGGCAGAATCCTAATTAGAGTACTTAAAACTGAGCTAACATTAAACATACTTAACCCATTTATTAAAACATTCAGAATGTTGAATAGGTATAAAAAGTTAAATATAAATTTTATTGATTTATGACTTCTCTTCTTCTCATTGAACATTCAAGTTATGCAAAATAAATCGTAAAAGTAATTAATTTAAGCTTTATGTGTGCGTTGATTTGTGTGAACAGACTTCCAGATAGCTATTGAAAATATTTAAACTGTTCAATAACCGGGAGTAATATTTGCATTAACTATCCATTAGCGTCAAAAAAAATTAATTCAAACACAATTACCATGAGTTTTTTTAATTCAATACATTGTTATTCCAGTAATAAAAACTGCTTTCCCGAAACTCAGTTTAAATTAAAAATGAATTTTAGTATGCGTAGCAGAGTTTTAGTTTAAAAGATTATTATCAGAAAATCCATATTACTTATTATTTTTATTTTATAACATTTATTTTATAAATAATTACTAAATAAACAGTAAAAATCATTTAGCAAACATAAAATTCAAAATCCTTTAATCAATTTAGAATATGCACAAAAGATCGACAGACATCTTTATATATCTTAACAGAAAAAAAATTATTTAATTTTCATTATTTAACGAAATTACTTCAATTTCTAGTGAAACAATCAGTGACTTTATATTATTTGTGTCAATGGAAGTGATGTTAGAAGTGACAGTAGAAACGGTCACTTTAAGTAAATTTTACATCAAAGAATTATTAACTGAATTTTTTATCAAACCAGAAAATTTCATATGAGTTTCAAAAACTACAGACTAATGTATTGAACCACAACATCAATATTATATTGTGAAACGAAGCAAATGTGTTCATCATTTCATATTTGACCAGAATTTTTACAATTTTAGAATTCAATATTATATTTGCAAACTCTCTGAAAAATTAATTTTTAAAAAACAAAATATTATCATTTTTGACTTTCATTAACTCAACTATATCTAAATAAATCGAAAATTCAAAAAATGCCTTAAAGGTTCATTGAAAGAACTGATAATAATTATTTGGTGGGTATAATGGTTTAATTCATCATTGTTTGTAAATGACGATGACGTTAGTCAAGCGTGTTATTCGAGCATTAAATTAAAATATAGATGTAAAGGTTATTTATAGTTTAAATATATGAAAACTAAGTGAGAAATTCTTGGTTATTAAAATCGATACGTTTCAAAATAAATAAAAATTTTAGTGAATGCGAAAACAGCAATAAATGGATAAACGTCTAAACTATTAAACTATTTGCAAAGTATTATTCAGAAAAACATGACACAAAAGCATTATACAGTATAGCGTTTTTACTTTGATTAATCCAACACTAATACAAAATAACAATCATTCTAATAATCGGTAGGAACATAGTAACGCTTGTAATCGAACACTGCTCTGACATCAATCATTTATTTACATGTAAGACATGACTGTATATAACTATAAGTATAACGTTATAAAATTTCGGCTATAAATCATTCTCGCATTCGTATAGTTGTTTATTAATATTACTTGTGTCGAAGTAGCTGTAATCGATCATTGATTCGAAGTTACTCGAGTGCGGAATATAAAAAAATGTGCACAGTAAGTATTTTTGCAGTTTTTAAATATCTTTATTTTACAGTCGATTTAAATATATCCAAAAAAGCTATTTTAGTGATTGTTACTTCCAAAAGTAAAATCAATCAAAACTAGAACAGATAGATTTGTAATGAGCTTTAGATCTGCCGTTTTATAGAGTAATTTTTAGAGATCTTGCTTTCATGTAAAAATTAAATCTTTAGATTATATGTAATTAAAATGTACAGTTGACACGCCAACAGCTCAGATCCATATGTTCGACTTTTTTTTTAAAAATGAGCCAAAAACTAGCTTTAATGTAGACTACTAAACGGGTACCCGAAATGTCGGGTTTGGGCTCAAAACTGTTTGGGTCGGGTTTTAAAATTTTTAGAAGAAAACCCAACAAACCAATAAAACAGATTTATACCATAAAACTTATAAAAATTTTAGATAAATTTTAAAATAAGACATTTTTATATAACATTTTTATAATAATTAATTATATAATATAAATTTCTATTTTTAAGTAAGTATTATAATATATTCTGTGTACTGTTTGTTATGCAGTATTATTTTAGAAAATTTAGCAAAAATAGAAACCTCAATGTGCCCGTGCCCTCACTCGTGTCCATGCTTTTGCTCCCTCTCCTGCCTTACTTAAAGCCCATAAATGCGATCCTCTAGATTCATATCAACGGTAATAATCGCTACGAATTATGTTAAGCTTCAACTCATTAAACAACTGAAAGAATTTGATTTGTATTAATAATACCGTTCGGATCAAAAGTTTGGAATAAGGCAAATAACATTTACCAAAGATTGGATAAACAATGCTTTACAGCATAGTATTTTAATCCCTAAAACCTGTTTTTCCATTCAAGTTTTAGGTTAGTTTTGAAGTTTAGTAAGTGATATTAACATTAAGTTAGTTATTCTATTTTCAGGTGTTAGTGATTAAAATTTTAATGCAAGTAAAGTATTGTTTATCCAATCTTTGGTGAAAATTATTTGCTTTATTCCAAACTTTTGATCCGAATAGTATAAGTAATTAATGCTAACCCGCGAAATTAAATGCTATCCGACACATCTTGCGTATATCTATCCGACTTTAGCATTTCGTTCGGATCGATTGCGAGGAATAAGCTTAAACATTTTTACTAGGGTTTGGACTAATAAAGTTAAATTTATTTTAAAAGTGAGCTTAAAATCCATTAATACTTTGAGGACTATCTTTATAAACTTTGGGTTTCAGGTATCCCAACAGAAAAGTGGCTTATAGAATAGGACAGGTGTGAAGTAGGATATCTCATGCATGGATTTAATCTGATTTCTATGAAAATATTTCTTTATTAGTCCATTTAGTAAAATGTTTAAGCGTATTCCATACTAATGATCCGAACTGTAGTGTAATTTATGACAGTAAATCCCACAGCATTACAGCAGTAATTTGTTAGTTAGCGATAGCTCGTGACGTTTAGTGACGTTTAAGGTCACATGTTAGTAGGTATAAATAGATAGAAAATCGTAGGACAAAACTTGTTGACCCTTCATTCATAATTCTCAAAATTATTGCAGTCATTTTGTAAAACAGGTGTTAATGGGATTTCAAAACTTCAGTTAATCCTTTTGTTTATACTTAACCCTTATATTCTAAATGTACGATTTTCTATATATCTATTATTTAGTATAATGAAATATCTATCCTTCTATCGAGTCAATCTAGTTCCTATCGCAAACTAACAAATTACTGCTGTGTATGTGAACTATAGTCACATCACTATTAACTATTACATGCTATACTTTGACTGTACTTCTAGCTGCGTCTAGAAGTACAGTGACTCACAATTACTTTTCATATTAGTCAGCAATAGCGTACAAATTATAACCTATTGCTGTATTATATTATTAGTCACTACATAAGCCTTAACTGTAATACTGTATTACACGTGTCATTCTAATGTTTACTTTCACTGTATTAATGCAATCTATTATATATCGTTATTAAAAGTATTTGGTATGCTAAATGCGTTCTTATTTTTACTTCATATTCACTGTTATGTTTAGCATAGCTTTTCACTTGCGTAAAGCAGTGGTAAGGGTTGTGGTCTCGTGGCTCGTGGCTCTTCATATTCTTCCTCAGCAGTGGTTTTCTTTTACGGCGCACATCTTCGGTCGCAAACCTACATCTTCCGACTACTACTACTAAGTCGAATACACTACAATAACCGTGATATTTATGACTAGAGAAATTCGATTATATCGACCCAAAATACATTGATTAAAGAATTAGTTAACCCATTCGTAAAAGTAAATAACGATTTATTAAATTACGTGTTAAATAAGTGTACAAATATTAATCATATCACTAGTGATGTCAATTATATTTTATGCGATCACACAATTAATATAATAAGAGATACGTGTAAATTATAAAGCGTTTACGAATAGCGAGTTTTTCAGATGTGAGTATAAAATGTGTGAAACTATTTGCTGAAAAAAGCCTACAAAATTTGGAATCTCTATTCGTATTTTACGCTAATAAACATATAATCGCAACATTAATTCAATTATGTCCGAAACTTAAAATCAATAAATTCATATATGGATTTGAATAAAGATTTCGATTATTGTTTTATTGCAAAGAAAGTTTTTGGTACGAAAATATTTTGTAAAATAATAAATTAGCAAAATAGAGTGACATAAACGTCTAATAATATCAAAAAATAACAGATGAATAAGCGATAAAAAATTACTAAAAATCAAACCGCAAAGTCAGATATTATGACCGTATCGATAGAAGTTTTTGTTAATTTGTCTTTACTTAATAATTAACGTAATACCTAATAAGAATAAGGCGTGGATTACTGTAAGTCTAGTTTTGTTGAGTTTAATCACTCCATACTCAAAGGAGAGATTTTCTAGATCTGACTCGCTATAGCTTTCAATATTTAAATTATTATAATAATGTAAAGTATAGATAATTATTTTTGATGCACATTATACTTAATAAGTTTGCTATAGTATAGTACATCATAAATTACCGTATCTTATATCGAATATAAATTTAATTTGTTTTGTTTAGTTTTTAATTGATATTTTGAATAACAAGTTATTGTCTTTAATTACGATTATAAACACAAGATGTCATCATAGAATGAAATCATTAATGTTGTCAATAGCGATATAACAAATAAACAAAAGCGTTAAAACACGTGTTGTTTGCAATTTGTGCCTAAAATTGACTAACGATAGTAAATTAATTAATTTGTAAGTTTAGTTTAAGCCATCGAATATAACTCATAAAATAATGTTTGCTTTGAGATCAAGAGATAGTTTTGATAGATTTGGTGATGACTTATGTCAAGTAATATTACATTATTTACCGATTAGTGATTGTTTTCGCTTGCAATGCGTTAACAAACAATTCACACTAAAAATTTATTCGCGTTATATACTTAATTTAGTATATAAAAATCCTTGTATTTAGGTTTTTTTTTGAAGATAAAATTCATTTTTTAAGAGTTTAAATACCTTTTTTCTATAATAGGAATAATAACCCTAAAAATAGTAGGAAAATGAAATCTTTATTTAATATGTATATTTCATGTCCTAAAGGAAAAAAATTCCTTTGATTAGGAAATAATTATTAAAATAATCAAAAAAGTTTAGGTAATTTATTCCTATTTATATAAAATAATAACTTTATTATTTAGTAAATTCAAACCTATATTTAGATTGATTGTTACTTAAATAGAGCTTTATTTTTATTAATATTGTGAATATTGGAACCTAAATTTAGGTCAATTCATTCTTATTTAATGAAAATTAGACTTAAATATAGCTTTAAATTGTATGTATTTATTGAAAATTACACTTTAATAATGATTTACATATATTTTTTTGTATATTTAATTATACAATTTAAAATTATAACGTTATAAAAATGATTATTATTTTGATAAGAATCTGTAACAATAATAAAGATTTGCTTAGAATATCTAATATTTAATATCTTTGAGATTATTTTCTATTATAAGTATTGCTGCGATTGTTTGATCTTCATCTAAATTGTATACAAACAAAAAGTTATAACATTAAAACGTTTTAATATAATAACTTTTTGCCTGATTTTGTAAAAATGGCGAAAGAATTTATTTTTTTTTCAAATTTTTTTCCTTTGAATCATTGATTTTGACTAAAACCTATTTTCCTCGTTCTTTAAATGTTTCATAATATTTGTCATTTTCATCATTAGAAGATGGATATTTGAATTTAATCCACGATTGAATCTGTTTGTCGAACTAAATATTTAAAACGTTTTAAATATTAAATATTAAACTATTTCTAAAATTTCTTGCTCCAGTTTCTGATTTTAAAAACGTATATTTAGCCAAAATGTTGCTAACATTTGTTAGGTCACCCTGTTTTTCAATTACATCTTTTAATTCATTTGTTTTTCAACTTTAAATTTTGTTTTTGAATTTCGCATATTATCATCTTTTTCTCAACTTCTTTAAGATGTCGTCCTATTTTAATAGTGACATTAAAACGTTTTAATGACTAAGTATATATATCTTACAAAACCTATGTATTGATCACTTTTTAAATGTCT
>JAQGAW010003751.1:0-11987 GCA_034698025.1 Phthiracarus crinitus | reverse complement strand
TTAATTCTTTTATTATCCACGTATGAAGTGGAAAGTTCCATCATTTTATCCATGGAAATTATTTTTAAAGCGGCCTCGGTAAGAGAGAGCCCTTTTATTTTTAATACCACTTCCCCACTTCCATCTTCTTCTTTATGTATTTCATAACCATAGTTATTGGGGCCTAACGAAACGAAACTTTTACATTTCTTTCCTCCTTTTTTGAAGTTTCATCTTTTGCAAAATTTACGAATAGGAAATTAACAAATTCCTTTTTCCATTCTGGACCGAAAAAAATCTTTTTATGCGAAGAAGTTTGAAGAAGTTTGGGTCTTGGACTTTGGGTCCCATCATTTATCGCAGCATGTCTTGCATATTAGGAGCATTGGAACATGAACATCATTAATTATTGAACTTTCAATATCATAAGAAACAAATATTTTCGGCTCGTTGTCTTCTTCAATTAAAGTACTTTTATTTTTCGGTCTCATATTACAGAAGTGCGGTTGTTTTGTATATTTCCCACTGCACTTTTTACATTTAAATTCATTGCATTTATGAGTTTTTCCATACTCAATTTCACATTCATCGCACCTTTTCAAATGAACACATAATTTCGAAATTAGCCATCTCACATTTTTCAAAACACTTTTTACAATTAACTTTACACCTATGTTCAAACTTATGGTCGTATCCAATATGGCAGGAACTGCAATAATACCATCTACCAATATATCCTTGAATATTAATAATTGCATTGGTGGCCGCTTAAATTATCAATGTATATCTTCTTTTCTTTTTCGGGTCCTTTATACAAAATATTACTTTTCCTTGTTGCATCATTAACATAAAGTTGGTATTCATTTAAACTTTCTTGAACATCAACAATATTATCCATATTCAATGGAACATCCATACTTAATCCTGCATTATTTGCAATTTCCGATACCGCAAGGAATTGAGCATTCATTTTATTATCTTTAATACGTTTCCATTCAATGCATTTTATATTTTCTTTATTTTCGAAATGAAACTTACTCACTGCAATAGCGCGGTATCCACAACTATTGTCTGAATTATTAATAACAATCATCGACCTCTTATTGGTACTTTCTTTTGAAATCGGGATCAGCGCCTTAATTTTTCTTTTTCCTTTTCATTGAATGCATTTCGTAATTTCAAGTTCGAAATCTAACTCACCATTAAGAATAAACGTCTTGTTCGATTGATTAATATTTTCAATCAATGTAAGAATAGACTCCGCTTTAAAATCTTTAAATTTAAGCGGTGGAACTTAAATTTTCGGTTCCAAGTCTGGGTGATGTATGTATGCACTAACCTTGTCTTCTGGGTGACATTGGTTAGTCATATCCCAAATAATATTGGAGAACACATTATCAATTTCATCATTAATACTTAATAAATCCACATCATTGTAATTGTGGTTTATTTTAACTTTACGAATTATTTCACGTCGTTTGAATTTTTTACTTATTCTAGAAGTAGTAGAAATAATATCGTATTTCCAGAATGTATCCATAATTATATCAATTATAATCAATTGGAAATTATACTAGAAAGCACTCTTCATATAAACAATTTCACAATATGAATTGAATATCAATTATTAGAGAGCACTCTTCATATAAACAATTTCACAATATGAATTGAATATCAATTATTAAAAATCACTCTTCATATAAACAATTTCTCCGAAGTACTATTTGAAATTCACAAATTCGAAAATTCACTTTAAAATAAACAAATTCACAATTTGAAAGAAATGAACTTTCTCCTTCAAGAGCAGAGAAAGGAATGACAAAAATATCGATGTGCAGCGATTTATATAGCCGCTCTGTAATCACGTGATTTTAGTTTAAGCCAATCATAATAAAGTAAAATGTGACTTCACAAATTAATCAACCAATCAGGGATCAGTATTTAGTGGCGTGACTTTTATGTCAACCAATCAGAAGCAAGACCACGCCCAGTCACGTGATGTTGTCACTTTTAATAATATTTAATGACGAATCGTCACTTTTAATCACTTTTTATTAAAGATGATCATAAATAACGTCATAATATAAATCATAACAAAATTTTAAATTTTATCACTTTTAATCACTTTTAATCACTTTTAATCAATTGTAATAACATGTTTTATAAGTAAACATAAATTACGTCAACATAAAATGATATAATTAATCAATTTTAATCATATTTATTATATTTCATCACTTAATCACTTTTAATAATGTTTTATACGGGTACATAAATTACGTTCACATTATAAAATTATATAATTAGTCAATTTTAATCATATTTATTATATTTCATCATTTGTAATCACTATTAATCATGTTTTATACGTAAACAAATTACATCCACATTTTAAAATTATATAATTAGTCAATTTTAATCATATTTATTATATTTCATCACTTTTAATCATTATTAATCATGTTTTATACGTAAACATAAATTACGTCCACATAAAATTATATAATTAGTCAATTTTAAATATTATTATTATATTTCATCACTTTTAATCATTTTTAATAATGTTTTATACGTGTACATAAATATCGTTCACATTATAAAATTATATAATTGGTCAATTTTTATAATTTATAATGATATTTTTAATTAAGTTACGTTTAATGTATTAAATTATTTCATATGGAATTAAATTAATTCAGACTTTTTTTATAAATATTTTATTTAAATTCAATGTTTATTAAACATTATTTACAATATTTACAATAAATATGTACAATATTATTATTTACAATATTTACAATAAATATGTACAATATTTACAATTAAAAATAAATTTAATATTAAACATATCAATCATTTTCATCATATCCCAAATTGTGCATTGGTTGTGGAGGTTGTCTTCTTTCCTCCTGTTGTAATGGTGGTCTTACGTTATCATTAAAAACTTCAAAATATATAAAATCACCATTTTCATTTTGGGTTATATTCCCATCTTGAAAATGAATTATTCTAATTCTATCCATCAAGTCTGGGAGCAATAAATAAAGTTCATTTATATCAATTATTCGGCTTATACTTCTTGTTCTATTCCTCGGTGGAGCATTTGGTGGCCACTGAATTGGGTGGATTTCGAGTTGTTGTCGGCAAAGGGGGCAAAGAATAACACCATCTCGCCTACTTAATCCATTAATAATATTTAATCGACTTGATCGATATTCATAAATACATTCATTATGTATTGGATGGTTACAACAGTGTGTGTAATAAATGTTTTGGTTATCATCACTTATAACGTCTAAACACAAACAACAAATTTCTTCCTCGGCAATATTTGAAACTGTTTCATCAATAACTTCTTCATTAACTCTAACTCTAATTATAAATTCCGACTCATTGCTTTCACTATTTTGAACATTTTCTTGAGAAATAAATTCCACATTACCTGAAACTTCATTTACTGTTTGTTGATCACTATTGTCCAAAACCAAATCAATGTAATCACTATCTTGAGCATTGTAGAAGTTTCGACTCATTTTGCTTGAAATTTGAAATTCACTGAAAATAAACAAATTCACAGTAGCACTTAATAAATATTCTTTTGAAAGAAATGAACTTTCTCCTTCGAGAGTTGAGAAAGGAATGACGAAAATTCTGGTATGCAGTGCTTTATATAGGCGCACTTGAATCACGTGAATTTAGTTTAAGCCAATTAGAATCAAGTAAAATATGACGTCACAAATTGATCAACCAATCAGGGATGAGTATTGTGTGGCGTGACATACTAGTTAACCAATCAGAAGCAAATCCACGCCCAGTCACGTGATGTCATCACTTTTAATCATTTTTAATGACTATTTCGTCACTTTTAATCACTTTTTTTTAAATATGTTCATAAATAACGTTTATTTAATTAACATTTATATATTCATCACTTTTATTCAAATTTAATCATTTTTAATCATATTTTATACGTAAAAAATAAATTACGTCACTTATCATTTTTAAATACTAACCTTTATTTTTACCCTTTATTAAATCTCGTCAATATTAATCAATTAATCAAATTTTAATTAAATCTGTATATAAATAACGTTATAAATTAAATCATTTAACATTTAATCATGTTTTTTGCGTAAATTACGTCACTAATTATTTTTAGTGGATTTGACCATAAATAACATCACTTTTATTGCTCTTTTAATCATGTTTTATACGTGTACATAAATAACGTCCTCGTGATAAATTTATATAATTAGTCAATTTTAAACATATTTATTAATTTTCATCACTTCTTAATCAATTGTAATCACTATTAATCATGTTTTATACGTAAAAATAAATTACGTTAACTTTATAAAATTATTTAATTACTCACTTTTAATCATATTTATTGCAATTTATCATTTTTAATCACTCTTAATAAGATTTAATCATGTTATATATGTGTACATAAATTACGTCCTCATAAAATTATCTAATTAATCCATTTTATTTATATTTATTTAATTACGTCACTTTTAATTATGATTTATACACATAAGTAAATAACATAAGTTTAATCACTTTTAATCATTTTTATTAAATTACGTCACTTTAATCACTTTTAAACATTTTTAATCATATTTTTAATTTACGCCACATTTAATCACTTTTATTCTTGCTTAAATAAAGTGTCATCAAATTTCTTTTAATAATTGAACTTAAATTAGGAAGACAAAGCTGCCGAATATGCCTTTGGGCATATAAATAGCTTAGCTATTATATACCTAAAGGTATAATATATGCCAAAGGCATATGAATTTTAAATTTTATTATCTTTTTTAATTTCATTTTTATTGTAAGCATTTAAATGAGATGTTAATTCACTAAATAAAAGAGCAAATTTGAGAACAGTAATGAATAGAAATAGAAAAATATGAAAAAAAGCCCGAAATACTGTATCATTAGTTGATATGTTTTTAATAATATTTTCTTAGAATTTGTTATAATTTATCCCTTTTTATTATGTTTATTACAAATGCATAAATTACCTACACATTTTACAAAAACTTTTTAATAATTTAATCATTTTTAATCATGTTTTTTACGAATACATAAATTACGTCACATTTATCACTTTTTATTAAATCAACTCATAAACAACGTCCAACTATTTTCCATTATATATTTCCTCACTTTTAATTATTATTATATTGTATTAGTTATCAATTTTAATAACTTTTAATCATATATAATACTTATACATAAATTACATCTAACTATTTTTATTATATTCGTCACTTTTAATAGTAATTATTAATGAAATTAAATACATATTACATCTCGTCAATCATTTACTACTATAGTCAATAAAACAACTACATATCTGTAAATTTTTTCTGTTATTAACTGCCTTATTGAAACTTTATTTGTTTAAAAATAATTGTTTTATAAATTTTAAATAATTTATTTAACATTGATTTAACAAAAATATTATCTCTATAAACTTTAATTCTAACAATCGAGTTATCTTTACTTGAGTAGATAACTAAATAACAATAATTGAAATTCAGTAACGCCATCTGGAGCTGTACTTGTTTGTAGTATTTTGAATCAGATCTAATTTTACCATTACGAATACCATAAATCTTATTTCTATAAATTAATTTTTTAATTGAATGGAATTGTCCTTTAAGAGGGCATTTGACTTCCACAAACGACTCAACCTCACCCCATTTATTTAAAATGTAAGCGTCTGTCTCTGTTATAATGAACGGCACCTTAGGGTTAGCAATATCGTAGGCTTTAACTAACGTTTCACCGTATACTTCCTTATATTTCTAATAAGAAAAGTTAATTAAAATTTGTAATATATATATTATTAATTATATTTAATACCTGCAATGCGTGTACTTCATTTATTTTACCGTACATAATTTTAACACCCTTATTTCCATCTCTCGGTCTTTTATTATGTAAATAGAACACTCGATTCAAATTAGTAATATATCCCATTAAGAATTGTAAGCATAATGTCCCTGACATCGTACGTTTGAATGGAAACAACGACAAATAACTTTCCAAAAGTCTTCTATGAGCTATCTCTAAATATAAAGAGGACGTAATAAAATGATTATTTAATATGTAATTTATTGTTGTTAAATATTTTTAATTATAATATAATATATAAAAAAAAATAAAGATTATTTTATAAAAGTGTTTATGAACATACTTAATAAATAATAAAAATAAAAAAATTATTAAAACAGACGAATTATTATTGTAAAATATAACAATGTTATTTATGTATTCTTAAGAAAAGTGATGAAATTTAATAAATATAATTAAAATTGACAAATTATATAATATTTTTATTGTCCACGTAACTTATCTATACCTATTAAAACTGAATAAAAGTGACTAAATGTATAAAAAAGTGATTAAAAGAGACGAACTGTAATAAAAAATGATTAAAAGTGACTTAATGTATCAAACATGATTAAAAGTGACGAATTGAATAAAAGGTGATTAAAAGTGACGAAATTAATAAAAAGTGATAAAAAGTGATTAAAAGTGACGTAATTAATAAAAAGTGATTAAAAGTGACGAATTGAATAAAAAGTGATTAAAAGTGATTAAAAATGACAAATTAAATAAAAATGATAAAAATCAATAAAAATTATATTTACCAGGAATTATGCCTACTTCGTTAAAATATCGCTCATTGTCTCTTTTATCTGAAGAATTAAGGAAACGATAATCGAATGGCGTTGCAAGCATTCGCTTTACTAAATTATAGCTTGCGTGAACACTTATTAATTCCATTATTAATCTTATAAATAATAGTTGTAATAAGATTGAATTAATGCGTGTTAAAATAATTGCAAAATATCGAATGACAAAAATATTGTTGTGCAGCACTTTATATAGGGGATGTGATAAATCTGCCAACCAATCAGAAAAAAAGCATGATTTATCGTGACTTTTCAACAACCAATCAGAAACAAAACAGCTAAGGGATCACAAATTAGGCCACACAAACGCAGCGCAAACGCATTCAAACACATTAAAACGCATTAAAACGCATTAAAGCGCAGCGCAAAATATCACGTGACTGCATAATAACTATTTTTCACTTTTTACATAAAATAAATTACGTCAAATATTATTACTAACAATAAATTACGTCAAATATTTTTCAATACCATAAATAACGTCATATATTAAATCTTATTACATTTCATCACTTTTTACTAACCATAAATTATGCCAAATATTTTTCCTAACCATAAATTACGTCTAGTATCAAAACAGTGTATTATAATTAGTAATAAATTTTTTACTAACCATAAAATACATCAAATATTTTTTATTAACCATGACTTACGTCAGATATTTTTCCTAACTATAATTTACGTAAAATATTTTTTCTAACCACAATACGTCAAATATTATAACTAACCATAAATTACGTCTTAAAATTTCGAGACAATTCTGGGGACTTCCGGTAATTATTGTGAGGGTTCCGGTAATTTTTGGGACATTCTGGGGCACTTCCGGTTATTATTTCAACACATCCGGTAATTGATAATTCACTAATAAATTTAATAAAGAATATTTATAAAAATTAATAAAAAATAACAAAAATAAATTAAAAATAATAAAATATAATAAATATAAATTAAATTTAACTAAAAATAATAAAAAATAACAAAAATTAAATAAAAAATAATAAAATATTACAAAATAACAAAAATATAATAATAAATAATAAAATAAATCAAAAAATAAATTAATATTTATAATAAAAATAATAAAAATTTCATAAATAAATTAAAATTTAATAAAAATAAATCAAAATTGATGAAAAATTAGGGGTAAATGGGTTTTAATGGGGTAAATGGGGTGAATGGGTTAAATGGGGTAAATGGGGATAAATGGGGTGAATGGGCTAAATGGGGTAAATGGGGTAAATGGGGTGAATGGGATAAATGGGGTGAATGGGATAAATGGGGTAAATGGGGTGAATGGGTTAAATGGGGTAAATGGGGATAAATGGGGTAAATGGGCTAAATGGGGTAAATGGGGTGAATGGGGTGAATGGGTTAAATGGGTTAAATGGGGTAAATGGGGATAAATGGGGTGAATGGGCTAAATGGGGTAAATGGGGTGAATGGGGTGAATGGGTTAAATGGGTTAAATGGGGTGAATGGGTTAAATGGGTTAAATGGGGTGAATGGGCTAAATGGGTTAAATGGGGTAAATGGGGTGATGGGGTGTATGGGGTGTATGGGGTAAATAGGGTAACACTATAACACAATAATTGTATAACACTTTAACAGTATAACTGTATTACGGTATTGCAGTATAACAGTATAACAGTATAACAGTATAACAGTATAGCAGTATAGCAGTATATCAGTATAGCAGTATAACAGTATAGCAGTATAACAGTATAACAGTATAACAGTATAACAGTATAACAGTATAACACAAACATACACAAAAGTTTACAAAAGTTTCCAAACAATCTTCTGTTAATTATAATGCTTAGCATTCATAAACCCGCTAAAACTAGTCATTTATTGATTAGACTCACATACTCACAGTCGCATTTAATATTACTTTCATTTTTAACAATTATCATCCATTATCATTCATTAACATTCATTAACATTCATCATCATTATTATTCATTATCATATTTATTATCATCACTTGTTATCAGTTTTTATTATTGTTATTATTGTTGTTATTGTTGTTATTATTATTTTGATAAATTTCAATGCCTCACGATTATCACTATAATAAGTGGATTAAGCACACAACCAACAACTGTGCAGAAAATTTCGCGCCTAACTCTCAAGTTAGAGCTGCGAAATTATTTTGTGATAATTATTTATCACATTTAGACAAAACTTATTTCAATGGGGTTTTGTTTGGTGTAAGATTTTTTTTGATTTTGATTTTTTAATAAAACTTTTATTTAAATTGTATTTTGATTGTATTACAGAATATTCCTCAGGGAATAATATTCTCTGATGTTGCGCGTGGAATAATCAGTGATTATGCCGAAGCGTGCACATGGGTTCACGAGTATAAAGGAAGGACTTTCGCCCGGATTTTTATCCAAAAGTGTTATTTGAACGAACCTAATCGATGGGCAGACCTTGTTTTACATGAAGCTATTCATGCATTCTTAGGCATATTAGGTAAAACTATATATCTATGGTTTTTATTATCATTTATTCCTTTAGCATTAAATAGTAGATTATTTCATATTATAAAAATTTTAAATGTTAGGTTTGAAAGATAAAAATCATGGGCTATCATGGAGAATGTTAGCGGGAGATATTTCCATGGAGGAAAATTACGATATGGCATACGGAGACGATATGATTATTAATACATAATACATTTTATTTATTTACTTATTTATTCAATAATTCATTCATTTATATTTTCATTCATTATTCATTCATTTATTTATTACTTATAGTTTTTATAACTTTTCTAAAGTTTTTAAAAAAATTTATTGTACTTTTTTAAGTTTTTGAATTTTAAATTTTAATAAAAATTGTTAAATATTGTAAAATCAATATTATTCATCAATTAATATCGATTTATTAGAATATGTGATGAAAAAGTGCAAAAATATTAATCAATTAAATATTGTTTGCCGTAATATTAACGATGAACTAATTGATATAATAAATAATTCATGCAAACATATTAAATATTTGTCTATCATTGCGTATTCGAAAATATCACTCAATTGTTGGAAATCTTTTTTGTAGAAAAAAGTTTAAAAACTTGGAATCGTTTAAAATACGCGAAGAGAATGCCGATAACACATATCGGAAACTTATGTCCAAAACTCAAAGCAATACATTCTAATTTGCATATTGATACTACTTTGATCGATATTTGACGAAAACTTGTTTATTGGCACTAATATTAAGAAAATCGGTCGTTATTTTTAAGATCAAATGATCAAAAATTTATAACATTTGCCAAACATTTTAAATATCAGTTTAAGTTGTTTAAAACTGTTGGGCTGTCGGGCTTCAGCCGTGGGAGGGCTAGGGCTTCAGCCGTGGGAGGGCTCGGGCTTCAGCCGTGGGAGGGCTCGGGCTCCATCCGAGGGAGGGCTCGAGCCGGGGGTATCGGGACGGGCATCCTACTAATTCCAAAACTGATTACATAGCCTTTGCGTATATATTTTCCATATTAATTTAATCCAATTTAAATATTTTTTGATGGTATCTAAATAACGGTTTTGATTTGTATCGATTAATTCTACACCATATTTCCTTATCTCAAAAAGTTTTGGGTAAGAAAATTGGTGGCGATAATATCTTCTAACTAAATTATTTTCTAAAATAAGCAAATCTTTTAAACTTTTTAAAATATATTCTTAGATCTAAAACAATTTTATGCCCTAAATTCATAATTTTCATCGATTTAATTATTGATTAATTAAATAGTTTTGATACTTAATAATTAAATTTTAAACTGTTTGTAAAACAAGACTCTACTTATATTCGCTTATAAATAAAAATCACTCTCTAAGTAAAGAACAGTTACTAAACTTAGATTAAGTATGGGCGAAGCGTAATGACGTAAAATTAAGTCACGTAATTTTCCTGATTTTCACACTTATAGTCAGTAAGAATTTTTTTAAGCGTAAAACTCTTTTCATTTTAGAATGATTTTCTTGGGAAAAAAAGGTTTGACAACAAATTTTTATCATAAGTTTTATCAAAATAATTATTGAAATTTTTAAAAAACAAAGAAAATCAAACTAAAATCAATTAAATTGCCTATAGTATCGGATGGGCTTACGTTACTACTCTCTTCAAATTTTTAATAACATCGAAAAGTATTAACAAAAGCATTTTAAAAAATGTTTAAGTTTCATAATAAAAGATATATTCAGAAATTTTTATAAAAAAATAGATTTTTTTGCGGTTTAGACCGAAGATTTTATATGATTTTTGATGATATGACAGTCAATATCAAATTTAAAAGGCTCTTTTTTCTGGGGGGACCCATCTTGACCCATTCCCTTACTACTTTTGATAAATGTTATGACTCTAGAATTTTAGTATAGATAGGAATAACATAATTATAATAATTTTCACAACAAATTTTCAATTCACATAAGTTTGGCATTTTTTCTAAATCTTTCAATATATTATTTAAATACAGTCTGTCTGTAGTGTCAGTTATAAGTATATCAATAGATTTAATTTGTGGCAAATAAATGTGAATATCTTTGAATATCTTTGAATATTTTTGATGAATGTTTTATAATTAATTTATTCAATGATTGAAATCCATTATCAAATGCTTCATTAAATGGTGAAAGCAAACTCTTTATCTCTAATACTTTTAATCGCAAACATTTCAAACCAATCATTTTTAATAACTCAATGTTTTCATTTTTATCCCAATACTCAAAACTTACAGTTGAGATAAAGTTATTCAAGATTTTCAAAATTTGCCAAATGTTTCATTAAATCAAACTTATTTTTCCTAAAAAACTCAACACTGAATGACTTTAACCGATGTTTGAAATGATCAGTAAATGTTATAAACCTTTCATCGCATATATAATACAGACATACACTTTCTAATTGAGTGCCAATATTCATATTTGTCTTAAAACAGTAATCAAATTATGATTTAATATCATTCGATGAGTTTATTGATTTAAGTTTAGGACATAATGGTATTATAGTTGTGAAAGATTTTAAGTCATATGAAAAAGATTGCAGGTTTTGAAGACTTCTTTCCGCAAATAATTTCCAACAGTTCTGTGATACAAAAGATGTGCCAAATGTAGAGATATTTAAATGCTTTATACGTTTACGCGAATTACTTATTATATTAATAGTATAATCAGTTATTTTCAAATAACCTTTAATAGTGATATGATTAATATTAACGCATTTATTTAACACATATTTTAATAAATCATTATTTACTCGAGATTTATGTTCATATAAACCATAGTTAATAACCAA
>JAQGAW010003750.1:0-11987 GCA_034698025.1 Phthiracarus crinitus | reverse complement strand
GAACTAAAATCAAAATCAAAATACAATTTAAATTATAATTTTGATCAAAAGTAAAATCAAAATACAATCAAAATTAATTTTTTTACTAAAATAAAAATCAAAATACAATCAATATGATTATTATATTAAAAATCAAAATCAAAATACAATTAAAATACAAATTATTAAAACGATACAACACTAAAAGAAACTAATGAATTTGACATGGCCATCTATGTGTATGTGGTCTTTCTTTATATTTATTAATGTTTTTAGCACACTTTGTAAACGTCAGCTATTGGATTTGACATTTATGTCTGTGTGTAGACAGGTCTTTATATCTATTTTAATTTCTAAATCAATTTTTAGTTATAATAAAACGCATTAAGATTTTTATTATTAAATAAAAATATTTTAATTGCATTTCAGTTTTCGATATTTATATCTTTTTCGTTTCATTTGCATTTTAATTTATTTTTCTAGTATGCTTTCATTTAAATTACATTTCGATTTCGATTTTGCAATAAAATTTATTTTTAATTTTATTTTTATTTCAATTAATTGAAGCTAAAATTTAAAAAATTTTCTATTTCAATTTAAATTTTTTAATTTTGAAACAACACTAGTAGTCTTTCGATAAAAAAGGGTACTAAAAAACTGATTGCGCATGTTAACTAAGCCCAATAAAATACCATATCAACTTGAATAAGAACTGAAAAAACCTTTAAAATTATTAATTTAAAGTTTTTAATTTTTGCAAAATAGATTTTAAATTGTTTCTATCGTTTTTATATTTTGTTTATAGCTCATTTTGTAAAAGTCAGCTATTGGATTTTCAATGTCCGTCCGTCCGTCAGTCTGTCTGTCTGTCTGTCTGTCTGTCTGTCTGTGTGTGGACCGATCTTTATATTTAATAAGGGATTTTTTATTTATGTTTATTAAGGGATAGGAGTCTATTTTATTGAAGATAGAAGTCTTTTTCAAGTGATAAATGTGAAAAATTGGGATAATAATTAGCCAAAAATTGTAAAAAATGTGACAAAATAACTTATACTTGTCAAAAACGACAAATAATAAACTTAAAAAGGATTTAAATTTGGTTAAAATAATCAAAAATGACATTAAAATCTATAAAATAATGATAAAATTAGGATAAATATGGATCAAATTTTGTTTAATATAAAATCAGTAAAACTATTTCGAGTTAAATCCATTCACATGATTAATTATATTCGCTTATATAATACTTGTGTGTGTTAGCTTAACAACAAATTATGTGATGTTGACTCGACGAAAGATAAAACAAAACTCACAACTGAATCAAAATTCTCAATACAATCACTGAAGTGCAATTTACAATAAAACTATAAATTTTTTTTATTTAAACAATATTTAGTAAAAGTAATAAAATAAAATTATAGTTTTGAAACAATATAATAAACAGATTAGATGCCAAAAATACTAAACACAGAAAAATTTAAACTAAATTATTGAATTAAAATAGAATATAATTCAAAGTGAGCTCATTATATATGTTCATTCTCTTTCTTGTTTTTTAAATAAATTAATTAAAGATTGTACGTAATTACAATTTTTATTAAGAATATATTTAGATTTAAATTTTTAACAAAAATTAAATGTATTTGTGCAACAATATAATAAATAAATAAATACCAAAAAAATTTTAATACAGAAAGATTTGAATTTACTATATAATTTACTTTTAAAAACTTAAAAATAAAAAATTCATTTTTTAATTTTGTATTAACAACTAAGATAAAGCAAAAAATAATTATATAATAATTTAAGGGGCAAATATTTAATAAACATTTATTCAAAATCAATCAATGATTTTTAATTAATATTATCTGTTGTTTTGTTGTGCTTTAATTTATTATTATATCTAAAATTAATAAATTTACTTTAAGTTGTTTCAATACAGATATTAGATTAGCTATATGATTAACAGTTTATCATATTATTATTAATAATATTAAAATTTCTTTCTTTTTAAATATCTTCATATTAAATATCATTGATATCTATTAAAATAATTTAATTTCTATATATGAATAGCGATCTAATTTAATTTGCTTTTATCTTAAAAATTTAATGAATTATAAAAATTATTTCAAATTTAATTGAATAAAAGAACAAAATGTTATTATTAGAAAACATTTTAAATTAAATTGAAAAATATTACACTTTATGAGAATATTAATATGTTTCACGCAGGTTAACATAGAAATATTACTAATATAATCAATGTATATATGACTAGTTCTATTAGTTGTTACTCCAAATTTCATTAAATTGAATTAAAGTTTTATAATTTAAACGAAAAAACTTTTTTTACTATCATTCTTTACATAAATCTTGAAATCTCGGATTATAACTACTCTACTAAGATAGTCAAAAAAATAATTGAAACTCATAATAAGTCATAATATCATTTGGCTTCTTTTAAGCAGTTTTAAAGGAATTAATTAATAGAAAAATATATTTTTTTAAAAAGACATCTAGTTTGAAGACATTAAAATAAAAATTAATAAACTGTAAAATTATAAACAAATAAAACTATAAGTTATTAAGAATTGATTTAAAATCAATAAATGGTGTATTATATTTGGAACGAGCTTTTTATTTTGCTTATAACTGTAATTATTAAAATTTATTAGTTTTTACAAAATTCTTAAATTAGGAAAAAGTTCAGTTTATAAGACCTTAAATTTTTACTTATTATTTCTTACAGTCGTTTATTCAAACAAAATATACAGTGAACAATCAATAATAGTGTATATTTAACATATGTTGAAAGTGGCCACCATTTGATTCAATGCACCCTTTCTAAAGGTATTAACCCAAATCGCTAGTTATGGATTAAAATTGAAATTTACTGTACACCTGTTTTAGCAAACAACTGCACTATATTTGATACAACTCGATGGGACACTCTGTATTCTAATTCGATATTTATATTAATTTTCAGCAGATGACAATCTATTTCGTTAACTTTCGTTATTATTTAGTCATTAATATTACTCTAATAGCATTGCATGAGCTTCATATTTATACTCATGTTAACATTATCAAAATATTTATCTACCATAAAAACTATTTTACTCATAAAAAATTATGAAATAATATTATATAGTTACAGAAATATTAATATTATTTAGTGGACTAAACATTTATATTGGTATTCATTATAATATAAAATGTAATACCTTCATAAAAATTAAATGATCACAAACCTTACCACTGTTCACGAGAGTGAAAGCTATGCTTAAGCATAGGCAGTAAAACGCATTCAATATTAGCACGCATTCAGTATACAAAATACTTTAATTAATGTTAGCATTGAAAAACATAACGTGGAAAGAAAACACAATGAATGCTATCATACTAGTGACACGTGTAATAAGATAATACAAATAATGCATACGCATTGACTAATATGTTATACAGTAATAAGTAAGCATAAGCTGTGACTAAAATTGAATATAATTGTGAGTCACTGTACTTCTAGTATTAACTAGAAGTACAGTCAAAGTATGAAAACGTTTACAGTTATTAGTGATGTGACTGGAGTTCACATACACTACACAATCCTTTAACGAAACGCTATGCTTATCCATTCAATGCTGGATTATAGGCTGATTCATCGATCTTAACAGATATAAGAAATAGGGAAGTAGTCAACTGTAGTCAACTGTAGTCAACTGTAGTCAACTGTAGTCAACTACCATTGTATATGAATATTTTTTGGGACACCATGTCGAAAGGTAAAAGGTGAGAGCGAATGGAACCGAACACCGTTCGGATAACTCAAGGGTCCAAACAGGGATCGCCCAAAGGGTTTCACTGATTCACAAATGCTATACTTACAAGTCTCGGGACTATCGGACCGATGATCGGGTCGTCAATTCGAGTTATCGCCCAGCAGTAACTTATAATATATAGCATTAGGGAGGTGTCCACCAGTTAACCGTTAAGTTAACAACTATTGCTTGGCTTAATTGCGTACTTAAAATGTATACCTGACCTTTGGTTTCCGTTTTCAAACGCAAACCAATTCCAAAACGAATACAATTATAAAGCGAACACGGATTTAATTTTAAATGGTTTTATTCGAAAAGAACAAAATAGTAGTTTTACAAAAGTTTTATAAAAAGTAATGATTAAACTATTTTAGTTATCGTTTATTAAAGGTATGATAAATACAACGCAAAATGTAATGTTATGATTGCGAAGGAGCACAATAGGATAAGAATTTACAGTTCGCACTTTTAGATCAAAAACAGTACTGACTAAAAGAGGGAAAAGTCATACACTTTATAGTTTTGACTGCTGACGAAATGTATAAGAAAATTGAGTGCTTCTGTCTTGTGTTCCTCGGGATATGTGGAATGCTTTTAGCGAGGGTAGGGGTGGACGATCGCCCCGTTTCATCTGCCCTCTTCTTGAACGGCGACGTCCTCGTCGCGATGCCGACAGTAACATAACGTAATCCGATAGCGCGTGCAGGAATCGATGAATCACCAGGCGATTGCTACCAACGAAGCATCCCTGCGTAACACATGACGTATTTTAAAATGTTTTGCACAACTATTGGATTAATATGATTATCACATTATAACTGTAGATTTTAACGGTTGATGATTATAATATGAATCATGCTTTGCCGCGACGGTAACAATTGGATGGCATCCTGGATGCAAAATTGTTGATCACTGGGTGAAACTAACAATCAATCACTGATGTCCATTCACACATGATATTCATGTCGCGTTTAGTCAGTTTTAAGCATTTCTTGAATTTAACAGTTGATCACAATAATGTAATATCATATTTTTAAGATGTCGTACAAATTATTTTCTGCTCATACCAAGTATGAGCGGAAATGTTTGTTACGAGGATTAACAATGGTTAAGAACAATAATTGATAAAAAAACAAATTGAATTTTAAAATAAATGATTTTGTGTAAATGAAATTGTATGATAAATCGGAACTTAAAGCATGAAAAAAATAAAACTAAATACTACTTACAACTGAGTATATACGACTGAGAGGTGACATTCGTTTAAAGCTTGCATCACTTTTAAATAAAATTTTCGTGTATACAATTTCAATAAGCGTAATATCAGTCAGTTTTGTGTTGTTTGGAGTCACGGAAACCACAATTAAAGTGAAGTCAGACTTCACTTTAAGGGTTCTCTCCAAAAGAGAAATATACGATATTATTAGAAAATATATATGTTAAGGATTAGCTTCGTTTCGTTAATTATTGAATTTTGGTGTTTTAGTGTGAAAAACCTTTAGATCTGTAATTCGGGTATTGTTTGCGTTGGCATCAATTCAATGACTTATCGGATTACATTATTTTGAGTTATAAATAACAAATATTTACGAATTGTGTTAAATATTAACTTCAATGTTAGGCCACAACACATAACTACTGGCAATAGATTCATAAGAACTATAATAGTTTGAGATTCATGTAATATTTTAATATTCGAGAACAACAAATGGAACAAGAATTTGAACAAATCCATCACAATATGTTAAAATGTATGGATGGTTGTAAAACCGTGTTGTGTTTGAATTCTAAACACTGAATAGATCTGAATACTTAGAAGAGTTTTTTCTCAATTATTAATCATTTCTATATGTTTGATAAAGTTATGCGATGACTAATACCAAACTAAAACTATGATTGTTTTATATGATATTATTTTTAGTACTTTTTTGTCATTACTTCACTTCGAGTTAAGTTTTTGAACTTAACGGTTGAGACTTAAAAACACTCCATCTTATCAATCAATTTATTAACACTTTGTATTGAAATTTAATAAACAAATAAAGTTCATTTTAATAAAGCAAAAGAGGGTATAATTAGAGACGAGAAATTCAGGACTAAAAACCTACTATTTTCAGGAAGGAAAAAGGAATTATTAATGAAATTCAGGAAAATTCAGGAGAATCTGACAACGAGTGAAAAAAAGTAGTTTTAAATACAATTCTAATGTTGTTTACTTGAAGAAAATTTTAAAATTTCAGGAGTTTCCAGGAGAAATATCAGTAAAATTCAGGATTTTCAGGAACATAAAATAGGTCTTAAAATTCTCATTTTTGTGTATGTCGTCCACATATTTTATTGTATTAGTTGTAACTATATTCTATAAAAAGAAGGATTTTCCTGAAAATCCCGTCTCTAGTCAACCCAACGTATACCACAGAACGTAACATTCATTGACCAATACAAACAACAACGTTATCGTAACTGTCCCTGACTTTTCGCTATTGTAAATGCTTCTACCGGTATAATCGGGAATTGAGTGAGCCGTACCGTAACATTTAGGTAACTCATTGGTGAGATTTGATATCTTATCGATTATTGTCCATTTTCCAGGATAATTAATACGCTTAATCGTAAACGCGTATTTATAGCGAGTATTCTGACCATAGTTGCTGTCCTTTTGTAATGTTTGTAATGTTTATAATGTTTGTTGCATTAATAGTGCATTGATTACGTAACAGAGTTTTTTTCATTTAGCAATATTAATGCTACAAACTTTACAAATGGACTGCAACTATGATTCTGACATACTATATCTCCGTTAAACTCAATCCATAATCTAATTGTTTTATTGCATACTGTTTCAATTTTTCTTAGAACATCGTTTGCACCATTTACTAGTCCATCTTCAAGCTCGATATTATTCGTGACCACATATAAATCTTCTTCTTTTAAAACTAGTCGTGACGGTAATCCATAGGTTTTGGAACGAGAAAACTCAGAAACTGTTTTATGTGAATAGTTTTTGACCGCCAATTTCATTTCCCTCAGCTATGTATTCAGCAACGCTAATGAACTCGCTATTCATATTTCTATTCAATGCATTGCAATTATATGCGTATACTTCAGCGTTCGTTCTGTATTATCTAATAGCATCATTCGGTGGATATAATTATTATGATTAATTTCACGACTTTTAAATATGGCGATGTCTTAATTATTACAGTTACCAATTGCTAAATTATTTAATATCTTTGAAAATAATATATCGTGTTTTTGACGCATAATCTCAGTTAATTTATAAACCGTAAATAAATTCCATAAAGTATTTTCAAATAGAGCACCGTATTTACTCGAATCATTTACTTGAAAACCAAACCGATATTTATCTGGCCGTATCTGATGGAATTCACCAAAACATATAACAGATATGCCTCCAAATGGCTTCTTTGAACAAAAATATTTTTTTATCGCATGTTGATTTGTTCGAAACCAGTAACGCTAACCATTGATATTTCATCGATAATCAAGACTTAAATTTGCTACTTTGAATAAATGATGTTACTTATATTAAGTTTTTTCAATTTAATTTTGCATTAACTAATAGGTAGAGAAAAAGTCGAATGCAAAGTTACACTACCAATATTGAAGCTGGCTTTTCCAGTCGGAGCGCACAATTAAACTTTTATGATATCTGGAATGGCTCCAGTATTCGAGTTGAAATACCGCAATAATGACTGGTAAATTGCATTTATAAGATAGGATTTTCCAACTCCTGCTCCGACAATTATTACGTTAATATTTGTTTGTTTGTTTACCCCCGAAGCCTGTCTTCCTATACGTTGTATGTTACAGACTTCAGTTTCGAGTACGTACTCGAAGCCGATTCAGGTTATTCCGAGCCAGGGGAGGGTGTTATCCATTTGACTTCTCAATGTGAAGGGTTCTTAAACCAATAGAGGCGGATAGCGTTCAAAGAGCTGCGGTCATAGATTAACGTGTACACCACCGAACACAAAACCGCGTGTGTTTTCTAATGTGTGTGATAAAAGGGAAGAGCGAAGCTTAATTCTGTGCTTTGTGGGTTGGAATCCACACTAGTCAGTGCTCACCAGTGTACGCGGCGTTAGCCCACTACACCACACACCGAACCCTATGCTGGATCAGAACATACCTGAGTCGATCTCAAGTACTTACTCGAGACTGAAGTCTGTATACGAACTAACTGTGCATAAAAGCAGGCATCGGTGGTAAATAACAACAACTTTATTACATTTTAAAATGGTTAATGGAATGTTTTAATACGATACAGCAAATCCATGCAGTATTTTCGTTGTTTTACAATTAGCGATCTCATTAGATTTAAATAAACCTTCCGTTTGATGTTTTGGTGTAAAATTTTTTCAAATTAATTCTTTGCCAATTCGTTCATAATATCTTGTCCAATGCTAACGCGTTTTGTATTATAAATGGTGTAAACAGAAAACTCATATGAAGTATTCTTTTCATTTGTTTCTTCTTTTTCCATATATAATTCGGTGACACGAAAAGTATCTTCAAAATTATTCGTTACGCTTTTGTCAAATGTATATTTGATTGAATTCTGTTTAAAGATTTTTAAGTTAACTTTTTATTTCAGTTTGATATCAATTTCAATATTTTCCCTCTGATCATAATGTTTGGCAAACATAAATGACATGTTCACTATACAAAATTCATTTCATCTACTTTTGCTTTGAATCAACAATTTCTAATGATTTCCGATTTAGACATTGTTTCAAAATATCAGGTACTATTTTTTAACACAAAAACGTCACCATTGTGTTCTTCTTCGATATTGTCTTCATTTATAACCTCGATTTTATAAGATTTCAATTTATTTGGTTTTCATTTACTTTTGTTATATAAAGCCATAAAATACACTAAATATATATCCTTTAGACACTCCGGACGTTGAATGTAATAATATAAAGAGTCAGTTTGGTAAATATCAGTGGAATCTTTATCTAAATATTTGAATTTTTTAGTTTAGATCTTATTACTAAGATTTACATTTCTAATATAACTTAATTTCGCTTAAAATCTCATCGAAGCTGATATATAGTTTTTCATTGACGATTAAATATAACGTTTTTGTAAGATCTTTATGAATTTTTATATAATTTTCAAAATAATCGTTATCTTTTAGTGGTTCCAATATATATGTATACGGCATATACAATATTAAGGAAAGTAAAATCTACTATAAATAGTTTCGCCGATAATATTTTTGCATGAAAATGAGTTTTAATTAGTTTGAAATTTAATAAGTTTGAAATATCATGAAATGTTTTCCAGTGTTTCGCTATCAGTTGTAATATAGCCGCCTATGAATTGTATTATATTATCTATAGTGTTACGATCATAAATCGAGTATTCAGGTGAGTCACGCAATCATGTATCAAACAATGTACATGTGTGCTGCCGTCATGTTGAAACTCTGCTCTTATATATTTAATCAAAATTGGGTGGTTGTTAATTGGTTTGGTTTATTTGGTTCCCAAACCCCATTCCAATCATCGTCTATTTCCATAGCATATATTTCTATAGAGTAAACTATTTCTTTATTCATATCATTTACTACAAAGCGTTCGATTTCCAAAATGTGATCATTCATCCACGTATTGGATAAAATCACGTTTTATTTAACATATAACTGTTTTATTATAACTAAATATTTCACAGCTTAAAATATTATTAATGTTCTAATTGTTTCGAACATGAAATGCGATTTATGTTGCATCGAGCGCTTCAACTTTATCTGCAGCGTATAACTATCGTTATATCTTCGCGGAACATCGCTCACAGATTAATACACGGATATCGGGATGTGGACAACGTTATCACGTAAACCACGTTTATTGTGCCCAAATTATCGAATTTGAATCATAGAAATACTCAAATATATCATTCGTTCTTTAAGTGCTGTCAGACCTTTAAGTTGTCCGACAATTTCTTCGAAAAAGGTTTCCATTAGATTTGCTCATAAATGGAATTTTATTTGACAATATTTAACGATAACAGTTAAACAAAACATGAAATTTTCATATAGATTTGAACTAACATTTTCATTGACTGAATTTTATTTTTCGTCAATAAGTCAAATGTTGTGTTTTTATCGATGACTCAAACCATAGTACATTACACGAATCACATACTATTGTTGGTCCTGTTTTGATTACCATACTGTAGTTAATCTCCGACTTTGTTGAAATCACTGATAAACGCTTAATTTTGTGGACCAATGAATCCCTTTTCTGCTCGCGGTTTCGCCACACATCGTCCATTCGATTTTGCTTTATAGATATTCTTAACTTTTCTCGTTCCTGTTTGCGCTACTTTTCGTCCGTTCGTTTGCTTTTATTCGCCGATAAATCGTTTTCGCGTTATTGTTTGCTTCACTTGTCATCTTTCCTTTTCCTTTCAATTCATTTGCGTTTTCTTTATCTACTCATCTCGTCGTTTGAATTCATAGTTAAAGATTTATTAATCTATAAAATAAATAAATGTTATATTAATAATTTGATGTTTAATTTAGGAAATCTGAATCACGAATGAGAGAGTTTATAATAAGCACTTCTCAAATACTGTTGCAACAATACTTACAATATGTGCTCATAATTATATGCGCAGAACACTAAATTCTAATGACTTACTTTATAAAAGTTGATGTTCACTCTACGAACACTGAATCATGGATTAGAGAAATATCAGTATGCTCTCCCTTAAGTGCTATCGCAACAAAACATTTTGAAATAAAAATAAAAAATTGTATAAAAATGTTTTCAAAACGCAACAATAGAAAACTATGTTTAACAAATAATCATTGTTGTAACATCATTGTTTAAGAGAAAAATTTTATTTTGAACTCCATTAAGTACTATAGGAAAAATACATTTTAAATTAAAAATAAAACATTTTATAAAATATAATTTTTATTGCAATAATATAAAAAAATTGTTTAACATGATTAAAATGATTTTGTTTTTAAATAAAAATTTTATTAAAATGTTGTAAATAATTGTTTAAATAAACAATTGTGGAACACTCAATACTTCCGGTTATCAACAATAATAAATAGTCACGTGATTTCTATTTTCCATTGTGTTCACAATTTAAGGCTTATAAAAATTAATTTTATTATTAATTATTACATTATAGGGATAGGATATGTGTCGCCAGATAAATTCGCTCGAATAGATTTGCCCAATTTTTGCCGCACACATACATAAAATCGTGGACTACAACATGCATAAGTATCAAATATGGACATACCGGTGACACATACATACAAAAAAAATCCAGTTTATAGAATTTCCTAGTTTTACACATACGTATATCGGTACCTGATATACACAATACAAATCGATACCTGACATGGTGAGAATATAACAGGTCAGTACTTTACTATAACGTGCGTATTGTTGAACAAAAACTTTTATTGAAATGTTCAAACAATACATAACAACAATATATAAAAAATACAATTAAAACAAATCATTAGTTTACAATACAGGTTGAATTTTATACACATTAATAATAGCGTCTATAAATGCTTCAAATAAGTCTAATTTATTGATTTTGCATGTCCGCCACAAAAACTCGCATAAATAATCACTAAAAGGTGGTGTTTATGGCCTCCTGAGTGCAGTTTTCGCTTAACTTGCCTCCACAAGCCTTAGATTTGTTGTGTGGACACCACTTTCGGGGTTTATAAAGTTCTCTGAGTGGTTAACTGTAAAATGCCGATAACCTAAAAGTTTTTTTTGCATAAATTACAATAAAACCTATTTATTTGATATTTATATTAAAGATAATACCGTGTTCATTAAGGTTATTATACCCGGCCCAGAAATCACTCCAGATTGTAGTACCAACTTTAACGTGCGTGAAAAAATTAAAAAAAACTTATAATAAATGAATTTTAATTGAACTCTCAATTATAGATAAACTAAAATTGTGTAAATTAAATCAATCGCCGTTAACTTGACTATTAAATTAAATCAATCGCAACCGAAAAATATAATAAGTGATTTTCACAAACATTTCAATGTTAGTTATATCATATTTCATAGTTAGCAGTTACAACTCATGTGACAGCCAATTGTTTTTTATATCATTCTCAGCTATTTTGTGATAACAATAACTGTCAGCATAAGAGTCTCATGG
>JAQGAW010003749.1:0-11991 GCA_034698025.1 Phthiracarus crinitus | reverse complement strand
CCATATTTAGCCCATTTTAAGCCATTTTTTGTCCATTTTTAGCATTTTAAAACGCATTTTTGTCCTATTTTAAGCCTTCATTTTTATCCATATTTGGCCATTTAAAAGCCATTTAAAGCCCTTTTTTGGTCAATATTAAGCCTGATAGGAGTCTTTACAACAAAGAATTTTTGAAGATAGGAGTCTTTTTTTGTTGATAGGAGTCTAGTTTTTAAAAAATCCCTTAATAAACATAGAGAAAAAATCCCTTAATAAACATAGAGGCCGGTCCACGGACATACATACAGACAGACAGACAGACATTGCAAATCCAATAGCTGACTTTTACAAAGTGAGCTAAAAAGTAATATAAGATGAAGTTTGAAAAACTATTATAAGCATATTTGCGAAACAATTATAAATATAAGCTCAACTTAAGCTTATGAAGCTCAGCATCGCAAGCATGAGCTTGAGCTTAATAAATGAAGCTCACAATTATGTGAGCTTATATTTGAATTACAAGCTCGAAAATGTTGATTGAGCTTTGCATTGAGCTTGAGCTAGCTTAAGCTAGCTGGTCTGAGCTTGAGCTTATTCTCATCACTAATTTTTATGTTCAAAAACTTTATATTTTGCCGTTATTTATAAATTTATTTATTTTATTAATTATTTATCACTTGATTGTTTAAATGCTAATGATTTTTTAAATAAATTGCCAATTACCCTTTGATAGTAATTTATTTTTGAGTAATTTATTATTTCAAATTTTTCAAATGACTTTAATAAAATAGATATTGCTTATTTTATAACCTAATATTCAAAAATACAAAATGATTACAAATAACTTTAGAAATTTGAAAAGAACGAAATTATATACCCCAGACCATCTGAGTCTGGGATGCCTTGCATATAAACAATATCTTTTTCAAGACTTGGATCCCATTTTTTTAATATAAACATAAGTTCTCAATTTTGTTCATACTAATTTGAAGGCTTTTTTCTAAAAATCTAATAATTCTCGATTAAATCTTATATGATTTTGCAAACACTCACCGAATACTTTTAATCTATTAAGTTATCAAATATATAAATGAGTTAAGTATTTTGTCCTAACATCTTCTCATGTATTTTCAGAATCATATACAGAACTGTCTTAGAAATTCTATTATTCATTTTGATTTTGAAAACTTAAAATTTATCTATAAAAAATATTTCAACTAAGTTATTAAAATTATTAAAGCAGTTATTACATTATTTCATTATTTAGTTTTTTAATTTTTGATTCTTTTATCATAATAGTTTTATAATTTTAATTTTCTTTAGAAACGATGCTCCAGTTGTTGATTTTTATTAATTTAAACATTGTGTACGTATTCAGTATTAATTGTAATTCAAACTTTGTTTCGCCTTGCCATTGTCAAAGTTCAAATCGTATTGATTGCTGGGAAAATGATCAAAACGTGGATAATGCTTTTATAAAAGCAAGTCAAAATATGAAAGACGAAGATAAACATTTCGATGGTTTTGCAATGTGGACCAAGAATGTGCCAGAATTGGGACCCGATTTTTTTCATGACATCACGTTTAATTGGGTATGGTTAGAAAATGCATACGCATTAAAAAAGATAAGTTCCACAGCATTTAGATTCAGTAACCCTTATTTACGTGAATTTACGTTACTAAACAGTCCAGTGAATATTCCAAACTGTGATTATGATCTATTTTTAGCGCTAAGTTCTATGCGTTATCTAAATATTGTTAATATTAAAAGTATCAATATTTCCGAAATACACGATAACGCTTTTAGAAGACAACTGGGAGTTCAGAACCTATTGAATTCTGTTGAAATCAGCAATAATTCAAATTTAAAAATACTTGGAATTGGCGCGTTTAATGTTTTACGCAATATAACTAATATTAATATGTCAGGAAATAAATTTGAGAGAATCGAAAGCAATTCGTTTCATTTTACAAGTAATAAAATATTCATATACTTTTTTAAAAAAATTATATATTTTTATCTTTTGTAATTTTAGATTTGTTAAACAATACTATAACGATTGACCTGAATAACAATAAAATTGAATTTATTGACAAGTCAGCATTTTCGAGCAATGTTTCATTGAACATAGATTTAAGTAAAAATAACTTGAGTGCATCGAGGTAATTAATTTTGAAAATGTTTCAAAAATAAATAGTTAAATCATTTTTTCAAGAGTTGCTTTTCTAATAAAAATCTACTCATACTATAAATTATTCCAAAAATACAAAAGGTAAACATCCATCAGGTTAGGTTAACACGAAATTTTTGAAAATGAGCTGTTTCGGTTTAACAATCATATCGGATTGGAAATATTTTTGCAAACAAGCGACTAGAGAAATTAATAAAATTTAACTTACATGGTAGTGAAATATTTAGTCCTTTTTTGCAAAAATTATTTATAATATACAGAATCAAACATTTATTTTCTATCTGGTAATCTATCTGGGAATTTGTTGGGTAAAATATAAATTCGTCTGATTTTAGAGTTTTAACAACTCTCCTAATATTCCGCTACTTTTACAGGTCCTATTTTAAACATCTGCAACACAATTTATATTCTAACGTTTAAAGATTTTTTTAATTTAAAGTTTTTCTTCGGACGCGTTCACTAATATTAGTAAAATATCATTAATAAAACTGGCTGATAATCATAACTTAAAGTATCTGAACCAAAGCTTATTCGAACCAGCTTTAGTGATTGGACATCAGTTTAGTTTCGAACGAAACGTAATGACATGCGATTGTTCTATGTTTTGGATTACGCAGAAACGGAATCAATACATGAAACAGATTTTACACACAACATGTACCGATGGATTTGATTTGTTTGATGACGAAAGAATAGAAGGGCTTCAATGTTCATAGATTTTCTTAAATATTAGAATAAATAAGAAATCTATAAAATAGGTTTAAATATTTAAAATATATTTAATCAAGGATTTCTAAATTAGAAAAACTCTTAATGTTTAATAACAATAATAAATTCTTATTAACGAAACCATATTATAATTATTTCACTTATTTTAAAACAATTTGTAGCTAAATATGGTTTATCGGATGATAATACTGGCTATTGTTTCGCTATTTATTGTTGAAAACCGATTTTAAATAATTATCTATGTTCTGGCATGATCTGTCAGTTACATCATCAAATTACGTCAGCCAGATCTTGCATGTAACTTATAATAAAACGATTAATTTTATATTATACACTACAACTTAACACGCAATTAACTAGTAGTATATCTAACAACGATAACAAAAAACCCTGCACTGAAATTGAATTAAATTGAATGTTAAAATTAAATATTAACTCTTCAGTGGTATCACCAAAAAATTTTCTTATAAGGTATTTTGGGATAATTATATTTTACTGCATTTCACTGTGCTTTGCGCATCACATTTTATGTGATTCATCATCCCTACGCTTAAACACTTCTTGATATACAGAAAATGTTAACTAATATGAGAAAATCGCATTATAGATTGCCCCATACTTACTTTAGGGTCTTCATAAATTTGTTATACTGATTAAGGAATGTAAAAATACTGATTTAATGAGAAATCCATATCATGGCATGTCATATCTAAAACCCCAAGAAAATCCCTTTTAGGATAAAAAGATAATTGCGTTAAAAGTAGCATTGAGGTCGTTTTTATCCTAATTTTCCACTGAAGTGTTAAACAAATAGATTTTAAATTTTTTTGTTTTATGAAATAAGGAAAAAAACGGTTGAAATAAGATCATAATTTTTCTAACCGTATTGGCTGTGATTAATAGCCAATCGTATTGCGAAATACCTACTCCAGACACGTATGATTACGTGATCCATAATCAATACCTATTGAGACTCAAGGATAGTGTGAATATGAAAGCGTATTTATCCTCCAATTCGTTGACACGCGCTGATGGAGTTGTGTCTCTTATCGCTGATGATGTGTTGTATACGTATGACACCGCTTTATAGGGATTCACCGCTCTTTTATATCAAATGATAGAGGTTTGCGCAATAATGGGTGATTTATTTATGAATTTAGTTTTACAATATCTTTTGAGATTTGAAGTGGCGAATACTATGAGTGAATGAATGATTAAAATATGAATAGTAATGACTAAAAACTATGAATAAAAATGACTAAAAAATGAATATGATTTTCTAGCGACGCTAACGTTAACGTGGTATAGCGCGCAGTGTGTTGTTTGTTTTTGAACGCTAAACATTAAATTATTAGTTAGCTTTTGTTAAGCATAAGTGGTATATGTTTTCAAATGTATATTTTTATTTTAAGTATTACTTGATTGGTTTGTTAAATAATTGATTCACTTCTGTTTATTTTAATTATTATTAACTGATTGTATTTGTGTACGCATTGGACAGAGGCTGACGTAACTGTGTTTGGCTGTAACACTGGCTGTGTTTGGCTGTAACACTGGACACGCATTCAATATATAAGTATCTGTTCTGTACGGTATAATCTGTTATCTAATTTATTTAATTTAATAAATGTTTTATTGGTATTCTCGTGTAAGTCATTGACCCCAGTCCTAGTCTTAAGGGAGGGTACCAAAGGTTAGGTCCTAGCGTTGTTCGGCGATAGCGTGACTGTGGACTTTTCGACGTTTCTTCGTGTCTTCAGTGACTTAGTGTGTCATTATGGGAACGAAGTGATGGTACTGTATTTCAGATTTAAGACTAAATTCTTATTTGTTAATCTGTTTTATTTTTTTGAAGTTCTATTTAATGTTTTAACTTATAAAGGTGTGAAGGAATAAAAAAAACTATAGAAACTATAAATAAACAATAAATTGATTACTTAAAACTTAATT
Source organism: Phthiracarus crinitus (assembly GCA_034698025.1). Lineage (NCBI taxonomy): Eukaryota > Metazoa > Arthropoda > Arachnida > Sarcoptiformes > Phthiracaridae > Phthiracarus > Phthiracarus crinitus. The sequence goes on along the minus strand of JAQGAW010003749.1, from coordinate 7,141 downwards.
TGTTCAGGAATTTTCAAATTAAAATGTAAATAAAATCAGTAATTTTTAAAATAGTGAGCTTATAAATGAAATAGAAATAAATCAAAAAAGCTTTTAAAAAATGTGTATATTAAATATTTCAAATTGTTATTTTTCGATTAAGGATTTCATTGAAAAATATTGCCTTATAATCTGTTTTATTATCAAATATGTGATAAGCAAAATTTTGAATGCTTTAACTAAATTTGAAAATAATTATCTTACTAACCTAAAATAAAAAATTAATTGTTAACTTATTGGGTTAGTTCTTAAAGGTCTTAAAATATTTCAATTCACATTTATATTTTTAAAACTTTCGAATCAACATTAAAGGTAGAATACATAGAACCGGACATATTCGTTGAAATCGATTCAATAGTCCAACACAACCTTACGTGGGGTTTAGCGCGAACATCCTTGAAAAGCTGGCAAAAGTGAGGAATTGTAACTGATTGGTCTGAGTTGGTTTAAAATTGGGTTAAACTTTCGGTTGAGATTTTATTATGTATTTTGATTAAAAAAGTTGTTATATCTTTAAACAATTTAAAATAATTATTAATAAAATTGAGTTTGTCTTCTCATTTAAAAAGTTTTTGTCTATTTATATAAAATACAAATCTTAACACGAATTAATAGATCGAAATATGCTTGGAAATTATCCTCGAAAATTTTTAGAAGTTAATTTTTCAAAACCATTAAAAGAATTATTCAACTTGTTTAAAGAGTTTATTTTACCTTTGCAGTTATAAATTTGATTTATTTAATATTTTACTTCTACATTTTTAATTTCTAATGTCTAAGCATACGTTATTAATGAGTTTCGTTTGAAAATTCTTATATCGGTAATTTCGGTTAAATAAACTATGCACTACAAGCTTTGCTTTAGCTTAATATATGTTTATATTTACCATAACCTATGTTTAAACAAAACCTTGTTCGGTTAAAACCGAAATGTCCTGACCTCAGATATAACTTAAAATATTGTGTAATATAATTAAAATAAATATATTTTTCTTATAAACTTTCTATATATAAGCTCAAGTAAGCTCAAAGCTAAAAGCTCAAGCTCAAGCTCAAGTTCAAGCTCAAGCTCAAGCTCAAGCTCAAGCTCAAGCTCAAGCTCAAGCTCAAGCATTTTAGTTTTTAAATAAGCTAAAGATTATTTGCATTATGATTATAGAAGCTCAAGATCAGTGTATCCCAAGGTTTCAGCATAAGCTCAACCAGTCCAAGCTTAAGCTCAGACAAAATGTTCTTATTCTCATCAGTAATAGTTTGCAATGAATTATTTAGTTGTTTACTACGACTCGTAACCATATTTATCGAATCTGGTATGACATCTGTTTTGACATTGCTAATTAATAACCAGTTTATATTTGATTATATAAACACTATTTATATATATAATGAATAAACGTTTATATTGTTTCGTTGTATAATCTTGAGAAAAATGAGCGATAATTTTGTGTATAATCTGATGGGAGTTAATGCTAACGCTTATGAAAAATTAACATTAATTTTCAGCATCGATGTGGCTGTGAATTGATTAATAAAATTGAAGTCGAAGATTAAGACTCGTAAGTAAATTATCAAAATATGCAATGGATAACATTGATTTAGGAAAATTCAATTAATTAGAAAATTCGATATTGCAATCGATATCGGCTGCTAAACAGGAAACACAACTTTACTTCTGCAGCGAAACTTAAATTTAAACAGCGTTTACGTGATAGATATATGTAATGATATGATTATCTTTTCTAAACAAAATAATGCTAATGACTCAATCAAATTCATGGTTGAAGACATCAGTTTAGATTCGAATGAATTGAGTGAATTATTGAAACAACTCGAAAATCGTATGTCACTCATATATTCAAATTACGTTTTCACTTGGATTGAGCTCATAGAGCAGAAAGAAAATGTGGCCATAAATTTATATCGTTTACTCGCGCCAAACGGAGTGGTTTACGCAAACTTTTACTTCGTAATGAATGCATTTTTAGATTTGAGCGATAATGAGAAAGCAGTTTCTGAACGGAAGTTTGCGTGCATTCCAGAGCCAGAACTACAGATAGGGTGGTTTATTTCTTAATGTTTTGCTTTTATTCAATTTTTTTATTAATCCTACTATTAGCTTACTATATATTTTTATCATTAAAATAACTTTTACATTTATTGTTGTAATAGTACTTCAACGAATGTTTCATAAATTCAAACTCATTCCTTATTCAGACTTCATAGATTAAAGTTTATTTATTTAGTTTTTTAATATTCTCCCAAAAATGTTTCTCATTAATTTATTAGAAAAATTACAGAGATCTGACTTTCAACTTGTTTATTAAATCTTTGTAGAACTTATTTTTAAGTAAATATATTAAATCTTTAATTAATATAAAGAAAGCGGAAATATGGATGAAAGGTCGTCCAGATAGTTTAAAAACCATAAATTGGACTTCTCCGAGAAAATCAGCTCATAAAATTACCAATATAAGACAAAGTCAACTATAAATTAAAAATCTAAACAAAAAATATTATTATTTAAGATATATCAGTTAAAATTGAAATGCATAAATGAATCCAAATTATTTATTATTACCATATGTTTATTAATTAAATCTCAATAATAATTATTTGATACTGTTTATAAAAAAATTTAGTATACTCTATGGTTGAAGCGATTGTAACAGCAGTGGGAAAAGTCAGATACGAGAAAACAAATCGCGAAATACTTTTCAATATTTGCGATACAATGACATACGACGCCATACTTGGAAATGATTTGATGAATTGATTTAACATTATTCTTCATATGGGAATTAATTCTGTATACTATGAGAAGAATAAGCAAAATCACGTGTTTTTGGATAAAACAAAACAATTGTTTAGTGTCAACTTTACTATAAAAACAGATGATGCTAAACCTATCGCTTAAGTGAAAGCATGTGATGATTACACTGAAACCATGGAATATTTAAATACGATTTTTAATATTAGTCCGAACAAACTGCAAAATATGATTTAATAGATCACATGAAAAACAATATTAATCCGAAAATCGAAGAGTTAACGAAACAGGCATCGAGTAGTGAATTGAACCGAATGCCTGATTCAATCAGAGATAATATATATGATTATTACAGTAAAATCATTGATATAAGCCACTTGTTCAGCGAAGACTCGTTTAGTATAAGCAACATTAGCGAAACATTAAACGCAATTAATAGTGAATTCATTTATAGTAACTTATTTTTCGAAGCACAGAAAAACGATAACTACTATCTCAACACTATTAGTAAAGTTAAGCGAAACGCCAGCAAATATAAAAATTTATTAAATGAGTTTGAGTATCAATGGATCGCTTGCTTCATAAACGTAAACGCAAAGAGAAGTATGGTTTGGATTATCAATTATTGCTATTAATATTATTAGAAATGATTATATTAACTGAATATAAATACAATAATTCTCACATAGGTTATAATCGATACAAATTATTTAATAGCAAATTTTGGTGGCTTATCACGAGTTTTGAGAACACAATAAAGATTATTGAGTTTACACAATGTCATCAATTAAATATAAGAAACCGACTCAAATTTAGTTAAATAATTTTACTTCGATATTTCAAGAATGGAAAAAGTATTTGATAATAGATATTATGTTAATGGGAAAGTATGGGAAAATTAGAAAAAACTAGAAAAAGAACGAATTTACCATTAGTACAAATGGAAGAGAAACTAATCGAAAATGATTTAATCGGAAATAACAAGAATATTGTGAATAAGATGAAGAAAAACACAAATAAAAATTGAAAAAAATAGTATGATATACCGTATGTGAATAAAAAAGATGTTAAAAAATCTATTCCTTGGATTAATACCGAAATTGTAACAATTCGATTAAATGTAAAAAGCAGTTATTTAAGAAATAAATTAATAGTAGTATACAAAGGTACCCCTCCTGGCGGTCTATTCCATTGAATAACATGGGATTCCTATGGAAAAACAATGTTAGAATCTCTAGCCGGCTATAGTATAGCATAGGATTCTTATTTTCCAATATATTAGAATCTCTAGCTGGCTATAGTATAACATAGAAATCCAATTAAACACTGTAATAACATCTCAAGCTGATTCAAAATTTTAAATACTAATTTCCATTTGAAAACAATTTTAGAATCTCTAGCCGATAAATCCAAGGTATAATATTTCAAATTTTCAGTCCAATCTTTCAAAAAATCGATTTTTTCCAATTATATCAGTTTTTTTATAGTATGCATTATAGATTATTATTACCAATTTAAATTAAGATTTGGATTGGTTTTTTTAACGTGGTGAGTTAAAGAAAAACTATAAAAATTGGAATTTCTTTTACTATTAAGTAATTTTTACGTAAGAAATTAATTAAATATAAATGATTATTATTTTTGTTACAATAGACTATTATATATATATATATATATATTATTCATAAAATGTCGAAAAAACGTATAAAATAATAATAATAATTTCAAATTTCGCGCTAATTTTTGCGTATAATTTTTTCGTGTCGAATACTATGAACATATGTTTTTACGTTAGTATATAGCATCGGAATTTCATTCATGGCTCCTATCTGGCTTAATATGGGCTTTTAAATACCCAAAAATGTATAAAAATGAACCATATATGGGCTTATAATAGAACAAAACTGCCTTTTTAAAGGCTTAATATGGACAATAATATGGACAAATAATGGCTAAAAACAATCTAAAAATGGGTTTTCAAAGTCTTAAAATGGACAATATGCTTATTAAAATGGCTTTATAATATTTAAAAATAGAGTTAGATTCTATAAATTATGATAAAAGTTTTATATTTTAGGATAAATTATTGTTTAAAATAATATAATAAAAACTATTTAATGTTAAAATCATTTACAAGTGTAATAAAATTCGCTTATCTGATACTTTTGAGTTTCCGCATAAGTACTTACTGATGTACTATTTATAACAATATAATGTCTGACATTTTTCTTTTGATATCGTGACGTAGTTTTCCCTACATATTTACATATAATTTTGGGCGTATACGTTATCAAAAGAAAAAGGTCACACTTTATTATAAATCCATAACTCTTTTCCTTAAAAACAATATATAATAAAAGTACTGATCGCTTAAAAACAAAATAAAATATATTTGGCCAACTATAGAAACTATTATTAAGACGTTAAAAAATATTTATTACACAAAAATTTGGAATATTTAATGAAGTAACTCAGAATATAACACCAAGTAAACTTTTTATTTATGTTCATTCTCTTTCTAGTTTTCGTTTCAATTGCATTTTACTTTTGATTTATATAAGCCAATATATCTTCGTTCAATTAATTTTCTACCAGAAGAATAATTCAACATTTCTCAAGATATAAAATTCCTTAATTAAAAAAAAGAAGTGAAAAATCCGTTTATTATTACAAAATCGCTAACACAAGGACTGACAGAAGGACAAACGGACAGACTGACATGTTCATATCCATAAGATAGACTTCTTTTCAAGAAAGTCAGCTAAAAAATCTATTTATTAATATAAAGACTGGTTAAATACAGACTCCACTCAGAGAAAATGATTTAAAAAATAAATTTCACAAATTACAAAAAAATTATTATGGTAGAGTTAATATTTCGGGAACGACATCCCCTTCCAATTTTGTAATATTTTTTAAACAAATGAATACCAATAATTATTTTCAAATATATTTACAGTATATAAAAGAGAGCATTAATTGTTATTACTTGAATGATTGTAAGTCTTTATTAGCTAAAACTATTGTCGTTAAATTTTAAAATATTTATTAAAATTGTGTTTCGCTTTTTATAATTTTTTAAAATTTCAATAACTTTCAATTTAGCTTTCAATTACAATTTTAAATTCAAATGATTGTCACTTAATCATCTGTAAATTATTTTAAATTTGTTTTATTTCGCTATTTAATTTTACTTTGGTTTTTATTTCTCTTTCATATAAATTTTAAAAATAAAAGTTAAATAATTTGTAATTCACTTTCGCAAAATAATATTTAAATAAAATTATTAATTTTGCTTTCAATTTTCATAAAGCGAGAAATACAACACAGATATATTAAATATAAAATTATAAACCTTAATTAAATTGGTTGTTAAATCTTTTAGAATAATTCTCAAAAATTTATAAACAATTTGAAATTCTGTTATTTTAATTTATTAACGTTTAAATTTAAGTTTAAATTGCATTTTAATTAATTGAATTTTTATTGAATTTAAATTATCTTTGTGTAAAAAATTTGGATTGAAATGCAATTAAAATAAAATAAATATTTTAGATGAAATTATAATTATACTTTAATAACTCCTATTTTCAAAATATATTTTCCAAAAAAGACTACTATCCACAAAAATTATTGTTTAAATCAAACAAAATTGATAAAAATGAAAAAAAAATTCATTATTTAAAAGAAAAATAATCTAAAAAATAATTAAAAAATTGTATAAAATTAAACATTTTTTGGCTTTTTCAGTTTTTCTGAGTGTCATATACCGTTATCCGAAGTGGCATATTCCGTCTTTTGTAGTAGCATATACCGTTTTATCAGACTGGCACATTCCCTTTTTAAGCTCCGCCCTCTTCAAAAATCTGGAAAAGATCATTGTCTAAGTTAAAAATATATGGAAAAATTTAATATTTAACTGTTTGATTCGGATTTTTGGCATATGCCGATCATTATCAAACTCTAGGTAACAATATAATGATAGAGATGACATTAATTATGGTTCGGACGAACGAAGAAACTATTGATACAAATTACATACATAGTTTTTTTTGGTTAACTTTTATGTTTCTTTAAAAATTTTTTATTTAAAGATTAAATAAGAATAAAGTAAAATTTTAAATGCAAAGTCAGATCTAGTGACCTTTTCGATCTTGTTTTAATATGAATATTAATTAAATCAGTTTAGTCAATCGAATATAGCGGAATATGCAAAATAATTTTTTTATGCACAATTTTTAAAAAATTTTAGAGAAAATTAGTTTTAACAATATTCTATATTAATTTTTGCCTTAAAACAATCAATTTTTATCTTTTTTAGAATTTCCAGAATTA
>JAQGAW010003748.1:0-11992 GCA_034698025.1 Phthiracarus crinitus | reverse complement strand
CTTATTAGAATTTTTGTAGAATTTTATATATATAGGTATATATATTTTTATCTTTAAAGTATTTATTACTTTAAATATTGTATAAGTTTGCGAGAATCGACTATCACTATCTAAACTTTGCGTATAATCAATAAAATTGTAAGCTCACTATAAAAACAGTATTAAGCTAAAGAGAGAATGCAAAAATATTGGCATAACTATTAAAAATAGTGGCATTAAGAAAAAACTCTTTTCTTATGGAAAACTCACACTATTTTAAAATTTATAAAAACAAATTCAAAAGATCGATATTTACCAGAGAAATAAAGTTATACTTAATAATTATAGGATATCAATAAATAAATAAATAAATTTATGGATTATTTATTTTTTTCCATTTTCGTATTTTTATTTATGGGCGCAAAAACATATTCGCTTAAAACTCACTACTTATCTCTGACTTAACTTTTTTGTGTTCGCGAAAAAAACAGGAACATTAGAGTCACAGAGAAATAATACGGTAATAACCATAAAAACAAATGACTCAATTTAAAACGAAAATATAAACTTTATAAATATATATGTGAGTGATTTGCATAAAACGACAATATTTACCATATCCCTTATTCGCGGATCAGCGCCAGCCCTCATAAGCATTTTATAAATCTTATTTCCATTTCGGTTAGTGGTGGCCGCAGCATAATGTAAGGCACTTCGTCCCTCCTTATCCCTCGCATTAATCACTTCCGGAAATTTCTCAATAATATACTGGACAACGTCGATGTGGCCCAAAATCGTGGCCTTGTGTAGCGGTGCCATTCCTAAGTGATCCTTCGACAGCACGTAATCCTTTTTCTCGATATTGTCCTGCAAACCGGTTAAGTCACCGCACGAAACTGCCGCGTGAATTATCCGAATTTTGTTCATAATTTTGGGCACCGTTTCGGTGATATAAGTTTGCGCCTCAATAATACTGATAGCAGTGTCGTCGCGAAAATATTCGGCCTTTTGCTTCAATCGATCGCCATGTCCTTCGAGCACAACGCCTTCAAGCATTTCCAGATTATTTTCTTGAATCCATCGTTTCAAGTTTGCTGAAGAAACATCTATTCCTATTACCACATATATAACGAAAAAAGGAAAGTTAAGTGTGTGTGCTGTGTGTGGTAATGTGTGCACCAAAATAGTTTTGTAATACAAAACACGCAATTATGGCATTAGTTTAGAGGTATCGCACATATTGAGAGCGAAATATATGAAATATATAAAACCCATACTTGGATTTATAGGCGATGGTAGTATTAGTTTTCGATGAAAGTTTGGCTGATTTGCCGATATATTGCTGCCATCGTTGCTCGAAGAGTCCGCTTTGTCGGATAGATTTTCTTCGCTCATACCGTCGCCACTTGACTTCGCTGTTATTCCGTCGGAAATATCCGATAATCTTTTAATGCGATGCGATGGCGACAAACTTCGCTCTTTTCCTTTAATAATCGTAAGCATTTTTATTTGGAATATTAAACAGTTTGTTAAACGGTTTTATTTAAATTAAATTAGAAGCTATAAAATTTTATATGCACTCATTTATTCAAGGAAATTACACTTCAAACGACTACTAAATTACTAGTACAGTATTTTTGAGAAATTTTAATCTCGTTTAGTTTTCTCGACTGACTTATATTACTACTGAACAAGAAAATTCATGAGTAAGTTTGCGCCGAAGTTCCACGAAAATAATGCAAGAAATATAGATTAAAAAAGTAAAGAAAAAAATTGTTTAATGACTATAAAACGTATATTTCGTAATATATCTTCCATGAAAATATACTCTCCTTGGAAATGAGCGTTCCATACACGCAACACGTAATTGAAACACAACGTTCATATATTATACTTTATTGTAATAAATAAAACTATTTTTACTCAAACACACAAACACATACAGTACACACTCCAGAGAATTTTATTTCGATTTTCGGGCAAACATTTCTCAACACTTCTTATATTCTTTCATTTTCTCGCTTATATTAACGCTTTATATGTATATATTAGATGCACTTACTTCTTGATGGAGATTTTGATTTGATACGGTTCGCGGTATTGATGGCGTAATTTGCATTAAGTCTCTGCGAACGTTTCAAGATCTGTTGCAAATTGATTTGGTCCGGAAAACGCAAATAAAATTCCGCGTTTTTTCCTTTCTGCGTGTGTGTGGCGTGTAATTCAAAATATAGAGAGAAAATAAAAATAACAGTACAATAGCGTACACTGAGAAAGTGAGGAAAAAATCAAATCAAATTTGGATTCTGTTTTGAATGTGTGACGCAAACACATACAGAGAACACACACATAAACACTCTTCGCATCGCATCTCACTCACACATCACATACTAAATATATGCCACAATCGAAAGTAATAATAAAATTTATGTTTTTCGCTCGTATGTATGTAATGGTAAAATGCATAGTTTGAGCGTAAGCTAGAATTATCTATATTTCTTTGTGTGAAAGCGAAATCTCTTTTCCACGTTAATTAGATTACTAAAAATGACAGATTGCCAGTATAATTGAATGTTATTAAAATAAGCCAGAATTTGTGCGTCAGTTACCAGTATTATAAAATCCAAGTTTATATCATCATTTTAAAAGCTGTTTCGTTCGCTTGTCGTTTCAGTAAGCATTTTATTCGTGAAAGCAAAATAAAATTAGTCTGAATAATAAAACGATTGGGGTTTAAAGAATTTCATACGACGACTCGTTTCATACATAGAGCGGGTTTATGTATACTGTAAAGCAATTTAATATAATTTTACTCACAAAATCAGGTAATAATGGATTCGCACCAGCTTTGACCAGGATATTATAAAATGTTCGATCGTCGTCCAGCGCAGCTGCAAAGTGTAATGCTGTTCTACCATCCTATACAGTATATCAATTTAACCATTAATTGGATTTTAGAAATATTTTCATATTTTCTTTCATTATTAAAGATTTGATGTTTATTGATCTTTTTTTGATTTGTTTTAAAGCTATTGAATCTCAGATACGACATAATAGATCTCTATATACCGTATTTATGTTGGTTTAAAACTTTCAGATCGGATCAACTAATTTTTTATTTCTATTTTATCAATAAAAAACAAACTGAGAGTTTGTTTAATGGTGAGCTCAAATTCAGTTGCAATTCTGATTCGATTTATTCACATAATGTATTAAAATAATCAATTTTAATATCTTAAGTTTAAATTTAAGATAAACTTAAGTTAAATTCAATAAATTCGTTCAGAAAGGATACCTGACGGACTAATGGTCAAATACATGAGCTTTTCTATTAATGTCTAAAATTTCAAACTCCAAAACTCATACTAGAAATAATTTGAGCGTATATCACATATTAAATGTCAATTTTTTCAATTCAAAATATAATTAAATGTTTTTCCTAAAAACTAAAAAGAGTGTATAATAAAATGTTGTATCGATCTTTTACATAAATTTAAGGCCTATAATTTTACAGAGTATACAAACTATATTAAAATTCATTAATGTTTCGTATGTTCGCAATAAACATCTTATGGTTACTAATTATACCAAATATAATCATTAATTACATTATCTCTAGCGTCGAGTGTGACTGAGAAATTGTTTGCTATATATTCAGCCAAATCGTAATGACCATAAAGTACTGCTTTATGTAGTGGAGTCGCTCCTATTTGGTCTCGCGATACTATGATCGCTTTTCTATCGAGCAGTGATTGAAATTCACGTACGCTTCCTTTCATTGACGCTCTGTGTAATTCTCTTATTTGGTCCTAAAAATTGCGAATATTAATCATTTTGTTAAAAAATGCAATGTGTTGTTATCTCTTAAATTTAAACAAATTGAACAAAGTTTATGACACAAAGGCGCAAAGAACTTTCTTTACAAACTGAAAGTTATAGAAATTCAAATCAAACGAGTTTAACTAGAGTAAAATCCCGCCTTCAGTGGGCGAACATATGGTATTAAATATTGACAACACCAAAACATGTCGCTTCTTTGCAAACCTTTATTGATCCTATATGGCCCATATAGATCTTTCTGCTTTACCCAATCCCAAAAAAACCGCACTCAACTGATCAGTGATCACTCCTTTTCCACCCTTAAATAACCCTATAATACATTTATGATAGTTTCTGTAATTTAAAATCTGACTCATTCGCTTTGCCATCAATCCTTCCTCGGCATGATCCGGGTTCAGGCTTAAAACAAAAAATATCTGATCTGACCTTGAGTTAAATTGTAATTAAATTTTTTCCGTACAATTTTTGTCTTTTAAATTAAGTTTATTTTTAATAATCTATTAATAACATTATAAATTAAGAACTATATTATGAACGCAATATATGTGTTATGATTAGAGACGGGAAATTAGAGACAAATTTTGTACTAAAAAGGATACAAAAAAGAGACACTAATTTAGTAAAACGGAGACAAAATTGGAGAAAAGGGAGAGTTAAATTTTTATTTTTACAAACAAATAAAATCGTATTTTGTTGTATAATTAAATTCATTTTCTAACTTAAATGATTCATAAATGTCATCTTTAAATAATTAAATATTTTTGTCGCTGAGGGCTTTAATTGCCTAAATATTTTATTCAATAGTCCAAACATTTTGAATGTATATATTAGCAGCAAAAATTCAAAATTTTCATATTTTTACCAAAAAACGCGAAAAACGGAGTTATGATTATAAATTAGAAATAATACTATATTTTTATTTATTCCCGTATTATAAAAATTAATTACAATAATAAAATAATAAACAAGGCCTAATAATAAGTGATAAACATAGTCTAACATCTTAGGTAAATAAATATGATATAATTTCACATAAATATTATAAATAAACATCATAGAGTCATATACTGTAAAATGGAATTAAACAAGAATATATTAATATATTAATACAAATTTTATATGTCTGTACATATTATTTATTAAATATATTCCATTTTTATAAATAACAGGTAATTTTTATTATATTATTAAAGTTTTTGTGGGAAAGTGGAAAAAAAATTATCGATAATCTGACGAGTTTTTGAGACCCCCTTATTTTTGACCAGAAGTTCATAAAATAATTCAATGAACTCTGGAGGATAATATTCCAAGTATTTGTATTAAAAATAAAATTAAAAATATTTTTTAAAAAATAGTTCTAAGGTTGAAATGTTTTCATAAAACCATCAAAAACTTAAACTTAAAACTGTAATTCTGAGGCTGTATATTAAATATTTTGAATAAAAATTTCTCAATTTTATCGTAAAGATATAATATTGTATAAATATTTAATTTCATCTTACATATAAAGTTTGGTTCTGGTGAAAAGTTGCTAAGAGTTAAGCGGAGTTATGTTTTGAAAGTATTTTATTACATTGGAATAATTTTACAAACAAAATAAAATTTTAAATGTCAATGTGGCGGCGAAGCGCAGGTCTACTATAATATATAAAATATTCAATTATTCTGTACTTATTCTTTCCATTCAATGAATTGTTAAGTGCATAAAAAATTAACTCAATGATATAAGAAACTTAAATTTATCGCCGGATCATAAACTTGTATCTTATATGAGACATTCTTTGAGCATAAATCTAAGTTAAAAACATTACAATTCTCTTCAAAGTATGTGCAGACAGATCAGCAAACATTTCACTACTTATACTCTCATAATATCAAAGCGAAATAAAAGCATTGAACTCATGTCAATTACTTTGAACGACAAGCCCACATTAGGCACAAGTTTAATGTAATTAAATATTTATATTACGACGCTATATAAAGACAGGTAGACAAACGTGAATTAAGAAAAAATTGAGTTATAAATAAAGAGTTTGTTGTTGTTTTATAAAGATTTGGACGAAAAAATTTCAATATCGTGATTAATAATTTTTAGAATATTTGCAACGAAAGATTAATTTTTATAAAATAATTAGAATTTTGAAATACTTCTTAACTAATTTATAGCTAAAGCATTTCAATCATAGAATAAATTATTAACATTTTAATCATTAAATATCGCCCACCTTTTTTCAATTAATTTCAGAGTTTTTTTGGTGAGTTGGTAACAAAATAATTGAAAATAAATGAAAAGAACATTTAAACAAATATGTTAAAATAAAATTAATTTATATTTATATTGTTTACAGAAACCATTTTTCATTATGCAAGTTTTGAAGCCATGCACTTAAAACTCCGATACGACCGCCTCCTCCCACACATATACACGCGCGCCATTAAAATTCATTAAAAATTAATTTTCTTATTCTAAATCGCAATAGAGTTTCATACATTAATAAAATAATTTATTCTTGTTAAATATGTTTGAATAAATTTTTATGAGGTGGAACTAACATTGGAATAATTAGTGAAAATGTTATTTTAAATTTAATTATATTCGTAATATTTTGAATAGTCTCAAACCACACTTGACTAAAATAAACGCAATCATTGCAATTTTGTAGAACATCATGAGTTACAATCTATCCTATTTTTGGACTTAATCTCAACAAAGTTCAAGCTCAGCAAAAATCCGCTTTATATTCCCATCATTAAATATTTTCATCCATGCATTAAAAATTTTATAAAAAAGGCTTTCGTTGAATTAATTTAGGTTAGATTAAGCTCTATTTGGTTCGATTAAATAAGGTTAGTATGGATTTTTCTATTGCATTCATTAGAGCGAAACTTATCAATATTCGTGACAGATATAACATTTAGTTGACGAGTCTGAAAATTTGGATTTTGAACATTGAAATCATATAATACGAATTTCAATTATACTGTATATTCTCGTCATGTAATTGTCATTTAACAAAAAAACAGGCAATCTATCTAAAAAGTAAATCGTTTGTTTGGTTACCAGAGACGATAGATTTTCGGATTAACTGAATTTTTAATTTGTACTTAATATGAATTATTATGAAAAGAAGATAATTTGGACACACATTCTTAGTTCGATAAATCAGACTTTTAACCACTTTTTGACAAATTCTACAATCTTATGTGGATTTTCCGATTTTTAACTTTAATCATAAATTATCGTTAAAATCAGAGGAATTGGAAAACAAAGAATTTGAAGAAAATAATTTTTAAAATTTTTTTAATATATCAATATATTTTATAAAAATTATAGGATAATTTTTCGCCAAATTTTTAATATTTTACTTCAAATTTTTATCCGATATTTATTTTGTCTAGCTTTAAATACAATATAATTAGTAAGTTTAGGAAGTTTAAGACTAATCAAGTTTTTTATCGTAAAAGATACTAATGTTTTAATGAGATATGAGATCGATTCATATTAAAATAAGTCAAATAAAATCGTATTTGTTAGGTCTTATAAAGTATTATTTCGCTTGTTTGGTCTTATAAATAATACTAAAGAATTTGATGAAAATCTTTAAATCTGACGAATTTAATATTAACCCGAGTTCGGTAATCTATCGCAAACTTTTAATAATTTATTTAAGTTTTGCAAACAAATAATATTTTATCCATTATTAAATAAAATTGATTAAAAGGTAAAAAATTAATAAAATAAATAATAATCTTTATGGTCATATAAACAAACTTCTAGTTGTCTATAAATTTTTGCATTATTATGCAAAAACTTAATTTTATAACTGAAAGATAATCACATAAACTACTTATTCTATGAATAGTTAGTTGATTAATAAAATCGAATAAAACAGACATTCCAAGCGAAAAGCATAGCAAATAAAATAATAATAAATTCAATGCGAGAAAAATACTAGTAATAAAAATGATATAGAAAATGTCACCAATAAACACATAAAAAACTTACAATATAATTTGGTATATTGCGAAGAAAATCCTGCACAAGCGGCGCATTAGACGTTTCTCCGAGAAGACGATCGCCATATCCTTGTAGGACCACTTCCTCCAATGTGGCCAAATTTCCTTGTTTAATGAGCTCTTTTATATTGCTTCGATACATGACGGATCCTGTTTGCGAGAATAGGAAACTTTGCGAAAACTGTATATTGTGGTGATTTGTGTATAAAGCGGTCATCAATGAGCAAATTAATTAGCAATTTGCTTCCCAATTCAGTTAAATTAGTTTTTCGGATACCTTTTCTATTTTTAAATAATTTTTTTTCTAAACAAATATATCTCACTGTTATTTTATCATAAAAAATATAATATGTTTTTAATATAACAACTAAAATATATATAGTTTTACTTGACGATCAAAAAACTATTCTTATATTTTTAAAATTTAAGATATTTTTGCCATTTATTTTTATCGCGTATAATACGTATCAACTCTTGTTTCTCGCGATACAACAAATACATTAATGAATTTATTAAAAAATTATACGTAGTTATCATAGGTCTAAATCGATAGAAATAGACTATATTTATATATAGCGAAATAATAATAAAAAAGCAGTTTTTGCACTGTAGACAGAGTTTTGCTCGTTAAGTTGGCTGCTATGGAAACTGGACAGGTATATACAACATCGAAACAGTAATAAACCCATTGTCTATCAGAATTAGTGCGCTGTTTTATAAACGACTTTTCGCCGTTTCTATTGATATCCAAAATGAGGTTAAATACAAGAGTTTAGGTAATAATAATAATAGAGAAATAATACATTTGGGGAAAGCGATTGACTTTCAATATTTGTTAGACGACAGAACACCATTCCTAACGATGATTGATCTTCCAATTGTGTCTCAATGAAAGTTTAGTAAATCATAAAATTTTTAGTTCGCGTGCGTTACCAGTGTTATGCCTGTTATGCCTGATCTCTTTTAATGAAAACGAGAACAACAAAAATAATCGCAATAAAAACAGCATATAATTGGTAATAAAAAATAAAACAACATTTTCTCGCAAATATTAATGAAAAACAGTCGTTCGCTGGTACTTTCGATGGGGAATAGATTAATGATTACATTTAATATATACCGGTATAATAAATAGTAGCAACTATTAAGTTTGAAAGTTTTCGATATACGGTATACTTCTGTTTCTCTTAACGAAAATTGAATAATTGAAGCGAATTAAGCGCTTAAATAACTTATATATGTTTCGATATTCAGTATGTATTCGCAAAAAAATAAATAGACGAACTTATAAATGTAACTAAAAGAATATTTTATACTCTATTTCTTTCAGTTTTTTATTGTTGTTTGTTTGGTACCATATATTAATAAAATATTAGCGCAAATAAATTGCAAACACGTGTGTGTTATGGTTGCGTAAATCATAGCACAAAACGCAATGCAACGCAACTTTACTTTCCAAAATTTTGATATAAAAAACAATTCAATTAACTTTAGTTTGTATGGATTGCTTTTAAACAGCAAATTATGAGAGAAGAAACGCTTTAATGAGAGATTTATTTTTAAGCGCTGGAAACAATAGCAACTCAATATTGGGTTTTAGATGTTGTGTTGCGCTCATCACTCAATAAATTCGATGAATTAAAGAAAACCTAATAAAAACTTAATTATGGAGATGTTTATGATTTGCTTTCGAAATTTTGATGATCGAAATTTGAACTTTAAATATGGTTTATGAGTTACAAAAATAACTAGAGCTAAAGCCCAATCGATGGGCGAAAAATAGTATTAAATTTAAACAAAACCCACACCCGACCCACAACTCCACACCCGACCCGACAACTCCACACCCGACCCGACAACTCGATACCCGACCCAACAACTCCACACCCGACCCCACAACTCCACACCCGACCCAAAACTCCACACCGACCCTACAACTCCACACCCGACCCCACAACTCCACACCCGACCCAAAACTCCACACCGACCCTACAACTCCAAATTGAAATTCTTGAACCAATTCTCTTGTGGAACCATAATTTAATTTTATTTAGACGTTTAATTATGCTTAATCATAAGAAAAATAATAATAAATTGTAGTCTAGATTAGTGATTGAGAATTTATTTCAATTACTGTTGAACGGTATTTGAATTGGAGAATAGTCGAGGTAATTGATCTGTAATGAGTTTGCCGGTAGTGGATAGGTAACGACTTTTTTGCAATACAACGGTTGTGGTTTTTTTTAATTTCCAAAAGTATAAAATAAAAAATATTTTCACTGATTTAATAAGTTTTCCACATAAGTTTTTTTTCGGAACTGTAATGAGTGTAAAGGTAGTGGAATTAAATAAGAATGATACGTTATCAGTAGTCGTCAAATTCATGAAAGTCATTCTTTTAATAGAAAGGCCTAATTATTAATACTGTAAAATATGAGTACGATTCACATTAAAATAAGCATTTTGAGCCCTATTTATTGTTCCTAAAAATCCTGAATTTTACTGTTAACTCCAGAAAATGCAAGTTATTCCGGAATTTACATTTTTTGAAGAAGTAAAAGAATTTTTTCATGATTATTGTTTGGTTAAATTGGAAAGATGTTTAAGTAAAAATTCTGGTTTGAAAGTATTTATTTCTAATTCAATAGAATTTCGACTAAAAACAATGTTTGTACCGCTTGTCTCATGTGATTTCGAAAAATCATTTTCTCATTATAAAGATATTCTCACTGACAAACGATATAACTTGTTTGAATCAAACATCGAAAAATATTTAATCATAAATATAATCATTTTATTTGAATTAATAAAAAAAATTATTTTCCTGAATAATCCTGAATTTTACTCTTTTCCTTTTTCCTTCCTGAAAATGATCGGTTTTTAGTCCTTAATTTGACGACTGTAGTTATCAGTGAACTCACTTTTTGATAATATGATTTCTACAATAATATAAAGAAATTTTAAATAACCACAACAAACAATTAGCATTATAGAAAATCTTTCAAAGCTAACCATTGTACAAATTTGGCTAAAAGTTAGAATCCGTCGAAAAATGATGAAATATTACAATCTGATCAGTTACACTCCCGTGTCAAAGATATAAAGATCATGTCACCACTCACGTTTATAAATCTCTAACATTCTAATTGGGGTTCAAAGTAGTTCAACCTAACAAATTCGTCTAAAAAATGGCGTTAAATTCACTTTCATTGTTGTACATCGGTATGAACTAATTCGTACCCTTATCACGCTGGCCCACATCTCATTGCTGGCCCAACCACATGCTGCAATACCCATACTAGCTCAATTTCCACGCTCGTCCAGTAAATACGCTCCCTCCTACAAACGCTCGCTTCATTTATCGGGTCAGTTACAGGACTGGTGTTAAAGATGTAAAGTGCACGCCACCACCTAAGGAACCGTTATTGATATAGAAAATCTGTCAGATAACTAGGGTAGAAATTCGACTAAACTAACGTATCAGTCAAATAAACGGTAAAATTATCACCACGTGTACAGTTACACTACCTTACAAAATTTCTAACTTAACAGATATCTGACAAAGATGTTAGTATTTATTGTGGACAAGTCATTATTGCTTATCAAATTTCTGTATAGTGTTCGAACATCAAAGGCCGCACATAATGGTAAAATACGTTTAAGAACAATCGACAATGGAACCAATGGCTAAGTCTACCTTAAAGGATATCTTTTAAATATGTCAGTATTGATTATGGACAAGTCATTATCGCTGATTAGATTGCAATAAAGTGTTAAGCAATTTAAAACCAATTAATGTATATAAAGTAGACGTGTAAACTATTATCATAAATGAGGGGTTCAAATTCATAAATGAATATCCCGGTTATTTTTGGGTTACAAATATAATTAATATACAAAATTTTCTGGTAATTTTGGGATACAAATATAATTAATATACAAAATTTTCGGGTAATTTTGGGATACAAATATAATTAATATACAAAATTTTCGGGTAATTTTGGGATACAAATATAATTAATATACAAAATTTTCGGGTAATTTTGGGATACAAATATAATTAATATACAAAATTTTCGGGTAATTTTGGGATACAAATATAATTAATATACAAAATTTTCGGGTAATTTTGGGATACAAATATAATTAATATACA
>JAQGAW010003747.1:0-11992 GCA_034698025.1 Phthiracarus crinitus | reverse complement strand
GTATCGGAATAGAATCGATTTAATAAAAATTTTCTAGAATAGAATCGGAATAGAATCGAAATCATATATTTGGTATCTACCGAACACTACTCGAAACAAACAATAATAACCATTTATAAAAAAATATTGTTTCTATGGAGAAGCTTCAGGACTTTTGGAATAATATTCAAATTAAATAAAACAATTAAACGTTTTTTTTGTTAAACTTTTGAAAAAACTACTTAATATATGCCTTATTTTTCCATTTAAACAAAAAAACGCAAAAGAATATTTGCATATTCGTGTTTAAGTAAAAAATTCAAAATATACCTTTAATTCTTTTATGTAAAATCAGGTCTTTTATTGTATTTTATTACTTTTATTATAACATTTCAGAGATGACAATCTAACGAAAATAGGATCTTTTTGTAAGAATTTCGGACAGATATGCAGTAATTTGAAAGTCCAAGTTCTGATCTCAAATAAGTCTCATCTTCTCATCTCTAAGTTATGGGTTTTCTATAATAACTAAGGATAGGAAGTTTAAGACCTTAAATAATACCGAAAAATTAACAAAATAATACCTTATTTAATACCTTATATTATTTAAATTCTAACCATTTTTTTTATAAAAGATTCATTTTAATCAAACTTTATATTGCAATGAACATTAAAGTGTTTATTAATATTCTCTTTAGTAAAATTCAGTAACACTAACTATATAATTCACAAAATTTCGAAAAATGTTTGAATTACTAAATGCTAAGCAGTAATCAATGTACTTTCTCATATGAACGTACAGTTTGAGCTCACATTTGACTAACAAAACTTAAATATTTTTCTTAATGAGACTGATGACCATTTACTTAAAATCATAAAATTTTCAACAAATTAGATAAGTATTATTTATAATACCAAATGTTCGAAATAATATTTTATAAGACTTAACAAATACCTTTTATTTAACATGAATCGAACTCATATTTATTTAAAACAGTAGTATTTATTACCAAAAAAAACTTGATTTGTCTTAAACTTCCTATCCTTAATAAAAGCTTAAAATGAGTTCATCTATTATACAGGTATTACTCAAGTATTGGAAAGATTGACAAGATTTTGGGTATTCAAAGCATAAATCAATCATTAACATTCTATCTATATCATTATCATTTAAATCAGGGTGTCCTATGGTCGAATGGTCTAGGGGGTCTCCTTTCGGATTTTTCAAAATTCTTGGGGGGGAGGGGGTAAACTCATCGGATTTAAACGACAATTTTTTCACTTTTGACTAAAAACGTATAAAAATTACCATTTTTTTTCGTCCTTGAACTTTCAAAATTTTGGGGAGGGGGGTATACCCACCCCAGACCCCCCTCTTGGGACACCCTGATTTAAATTCGTTGAATTTTTCGAGTTGGCGTGGTTTAGACTTCTGTCTCCGAAAAAATTTTGGTCCGAAGGCCAAAAAAATTGTGGTTTAAATCCGATGAATTTTTGACCCCCCTCTAAAAATTGAGATTTCCAGAATCTGACCCCACCTAGAGGTTCCAACTGGAGTGTAACTATGAATCTATACTCACGACTCAACTCGTATCACGTTAATACTTATTATAGCCATCTATTGCACAAAATAGCAACAAATTATGCAATTTAATGTTATTAATGGTATAAGATTTTAGTAAATTTGTGAGACATTTATACATTTAGAACGAATAAACTTATATTAATAGTAATAAAATCTATATCTATTAACATAAAATTACTCAAAATGATAAAACTATATATACCGTACGTAGAATAAGTATTATAATAGAAAAATAAAAAATTAACCAAACAAATGTATAAATATATGGTATTTGGTAATTGATTTGAAATATGTTTGAATCTAATAAACAATAAATAGAAATAAATAAATACATACCACTCATATTTGCTCTGAAGAAGATCGTAAATACACGGTAACAATATCTGGCAATAATCAAGAGTCCATATAGTTCTGCAATCAAATCAAATCAAATAAAAATTACTAAACTTACTACACTAATAAACTTGTGAGTTAACGTACGGTTTAAGTGTAATGACATTGAGTATGTCCACAATCACAGATTGGTCCTCCATATGTATTGCTTGTTCGAGTGCATTGCGAGCATCTTTAGAGCTCCACATCGCTAATATTATGTGAATATTTTTTCTTCTATGAGATAAGACAGTCACAAGTGACTTATGTCCGCGCATTATAGCTGACATTGCTTCGGATTCGGACATTTCTGGCTGTGGCTGATAACCTAATCTCATAGTGTCCTGCAAGTGTTTCGGTAAAAACTCGTCCATATCTAGTTCTACGGGATGTTCACGCGTTTCCGGAACTAATTCCAATGGCGTGTCGGGTGAAGGCGGAGATCTTTCTCGATTTTGAGGCTCAGGAAATACAATGGCAGCCTTCTGATGATTCGACACACCATTTGTACTTGAAATCGGTGGCGCATTTGGCGTGTCATTCATTACTGGACGCACTATGGACACGGTTTCTGATGGGCGAGGATATACTAAGTTTGTTATTTTATGATTAGTGAAGGCAGTGCTCGATTTCGCTGTATTATTCTTATTCTCGTTCGAAACTTTTATTAATGACGTCGAAGATGAAGATTTTACAAAACTTGTTGCGTTAGAAGTGTTTTGCAATTTACTGGTACCAGTAAGTGGTTGCAGATGACGAGGAAGAGGTTCGTAGGGTTTCGATGATTGTCTCAATTGCATGGCTGATGGTGTTGTGGGACTTGGAATGTCTAGCGCTGATGGAAAGTAACCAATCGATTCTGGTCTGGTATTAGTAAATGTGCCACGATTTAACACAATCGATGACGAAGAGTTTGATGATGATATCGGTATTAATTGTGACGACAAAGTACTAACAGCTAAGTTTGGTTCGCTATATTTCCTTTGTAGATCTATTTTTTGGATCAAAAACAAATAGTTATATAAAGAAATAGTTTGAAGTGCTGATTGCGTACCATAATTTAAGGGACCAGGAAATGGAATCACTTTAGGAGGGGTTCGGCATACTGTAAATAAGTGATAAAAATAAAATAAACCATTTGTGATAAAAAGAACTGCTTTCAAACAAACTGAAAATAAAACAGTGCATTATCTTTATTTTAATTTATTCCCCAGAATTATGTTTGCATTAATAGAATTAACTGCATAGATATAAATAGAAATTTCTTCAATAACTGCAAGTAATATCGTCTCGCTTTTAATCAAAATATGTCTGTCGCACTCACAACTTAATGCTCTCTACTTATTATTTAAAAGCATATTAATTTACTCTTTAATAATATATATCAGTATTTATAATGTGTAATCTAATATCGTGCCTTAATTTTATCGAAAATGACGAAAATGTTTTATAAGTTAAGCTTATAATCTTAAGTATACTAAACTCTTTTTAAACATTAGCGAAACAAAATCGCATAATTCTGAGGAAGTTATAATTTCTAAATCAATTCCTAAGTTGTGAGGCTTCGACTAAAATTGCTATAATTTACTGAAGTGTGTCTAAACTTTTTTAAATAAATCAAAGATACAAAATGTTAAGATAAATAGCTGAATTAGCCGAGCCCTTCAGGTTAGGAATCGATATAAATTCTAGAATAAAAAATTAAATTAATTCAAATTTACATTCTCTCTTTGCATGAAAAATTTCTTTGTAATCTCCAATGTTCATAATTTCTGCGAGAGAAGTCTCGTCGCCATCAGATGTTCCAGTGTCTCCCTCATCACTTTTATTTGATTCCAATGACCTTCAAATTAAAATTCATTGCGATAATTATTATAAAGTACTAAAAAATGAATTACAATACGATAACTATTTAATATGATGCGAATTTAACAAAAAATATTATTAAGAAAATACTAAAATATTTTGTAGGCAATCAGCCTTTTACTGATATCATAGAACAATGAGCTAAAATAAGAATGAGTTATTATTTTTAAAATAATTATATAATTGTTATGTAAAAATTCGTTCCAGACTTTTATTACAAGAGCGTAAAATTTCGGTTTCGTTAAGAACTTAGCGGCTCATATAAAACAATAAATTATTATCAAAACAAATAATAACAGAAATTTTGTATTATTTAATACAAGTGATTACAGCACATTTACTATTAGTCATATATATATTTAACAATCTCTTATCTTTCTAAAAATATTAAGTATTGCGACAAATAAAATACTTTGAGTCATATATCACTTTACTATATAATATCTGTCATAAAATTTTCGTTAAACTGTGAATTTGTGATAAAATAGAAAAGCGGAGAAAAATTGAAGCGAATCATATGTTTACTCACTCAAGTTGCATATGCGAAGTACTAGAATGTCCAATAACAAAGCTCCTCCGCGTACTTTGCCTGTTATAAACGTTAAACATTAATGCTTGATTCAATAACCAGGTTATTTTATCTAACAAATTTCGGACAAAGCCAAATAAATTTAATACAAAGTTTGACATTTTTTTTCAATTTTATCCTGAAAAAAATAATTTATTACGGCTGGTTTGCAATATAAAACTTGAATAAGTTAAATCATAATAATCTCATTTATTCTAAAAAGGAAATTTTTAGCTTAGGAAACATAACATTGAGAAAGATAGCGTAGGAATAAGCGTATAAAAACTTGGCTAACGTTAAGAAATATATAAAAACATGTAAGAGTATTTTAATTATGAAAAATCCATCGGCAAAGTACTAAAAAAATACTTTTCAAATTTTAGATATGACGCAATTTTCTACACCTAATTTGGTAAAGATGTGCCATACAGGCTTTAATCTTCAAAACTAGATTGCATTATATATCTATTTCTTATTTACAGATCGAAATAGTTTTTATAAATTAACTTTCATAACTTATTCTTCCAAAACTCTTTTACTAACAAATCAATTGATACCTCCATTATAAAAAAAACGTTTAGCTAATTTAGTTAGAATATAAACTGTAAATTGATTGAAACAAATTTAGCGTTAATTACTGTTAAATATATAAATAGTTTAAGTTTATTATACGTTTGGATTAAATAAATTCTATGTAATTAAAAATTAGAATAAAATCAAATATATTATAACAATAATACAATTTACATCTCATATCTAACCGTTCACTTATCAATTACAGTTTAAATCAAAAAATGTCAAATACAATATCAAAAATAACGCACATTTTTAACACTTAATGAATGCAATTCTAAATTAAAATATATGGTTTGGTGATATCATTGTTTAACTAATGAATAAGTTCTAAGTTTGCTAATATTAGCAAAGTTTAATTCTTAATTCATTAATACCTACGCTTGTTTTACAAGGCATTACAAACGCGTTTTTTTGAAGATAAAAATAATTATTTACACAACAATTTACTCTTTACTAATAATGCAATAAAGCAAAGCATATTAACCTTGAAGGACTATCTCGCGAAATAAGTTTTGACTGTAATGGAATGCCACCAAAAGGTTGAACTTTCTTCAGATCGACCACATATACGGCTACGTTTGTGAGCGAAAATCCTCCAGCGATTAGTTGCGAATCGCATACAGAAATGTCGCTAATTTTTCCCCATCCCATTATCAGTGTATCAAATGTTCGCGCGGGTTCCCATCCATATACCTATTATTATGGATTCAATCATTTATTAGAATATTCTTCATACAAAAATTAACATATAATATGATACTTTTAACTTTATTCTTATTATTTGACCAAATATTAATTAAATTTTATTTTAAAATTATGTTCATTAATTAGTGTGAGTCTCAGTTGTGATAAATAATGATTAGATAAAACACTATTGTTCTGTATATCAAACAGATGGACAGCGAACTCATTCAGTCGAAGCGGAAATTTAAGAGTACTGAGAGTTCAACCTCATTAAAATGTTATATCATATAAATATTAATTAAATGATTAAAACTGTGCAGACATTAGTATAAAAGAATATATGAAAGTTTCAAAGCGAGTTTTTGCGAAAAAGAAATAAGCTTACAATGATATAATAATGGGGTGTTTTTTGCTTTTAATTAAAAATACAAACAAAGTTCAATAAGAAATAAGATGAAATTAAATTATAATATAAAATTAAATAGAAGATTAAACATTTAAAGCTTTTATTATATAGAGTTAAGTGTACCGAAAAATTTAAAAGCGATACATGCGAAGTTGACTATTAAATTAAAATTTCGAGAATCATTTAATTCGCATTTAATTATTGATTAATTCGCATTTTAAGCAAACATTGAAAACTCTCATTATTTTGAATTCAAGAAAAATTAAATCCTTTTTAACAGAACAAAAGCAATTAAACTTTTTTAAAAAAAATTATCGCTTTTATATGACAAATAAAAAAGCGAAACAATTAATTGCCATAATTTCTCTCATTATAATTATATTGTCAAAAAATCATTTACTCTAATTAAAAAGCATCAAAACATCATAATATTTAGCAATAAAGAGGTACAAAATATTATGCTTTAATAATAATCAAATAAATAAATTCAATAATAATCTAATAAAAAGATTACATTATTAAAATCGGATAAACGTGCAAAAGTTGACAAAAAAAACAATACGTTTCCATTACTGTTAAATAAAGAATATAGTGTACACTAGACTACAACTAAGTCATAAGCTAGTAATTTCAACTCATTTAAAAAAGTGAGAAAATAATCAATAAATAGATGTGCACATGTTTAAGCAGATGAACAAAATTTAATCGATTTTTTCTGCACACGACTATTCTTCGGCCTAAATGTAGTTTCACGTATAAACAGAAATTGAATTTTTTTAACTACCAGTAAGTTGAACCTGCATTTGAACCAAATATTCGTCGTTTTCAAACTTCAACATTAATTTTTTCAAAAGTTTCAGCTGTGCTGCGCGCGTGCGTTACAATTTTAAAAATTTTTTACCGTTAATAAGATGTACAATTAAGCTTAAGGTACTTTAGTTATTTTATTAAACAATTCATAAACTGTAATGAAAAGCATATTTTACCATACCTTTAGCACATCACGAGCGCCGCTAAATATTGCTTTGCCTTCATTATGAAAAATAATTTTGCGAACGGGTCCGGCGTTATTCACAGTTGTCGACACCTGATGAAAGCTTTCTAAGTCCCAAAATTTGACGGTACCGTCAGAACTACAACTCGCCAGAAGAAATTCGTTTGGATGAAACGATACATCAGTGACCGCTCCGGTATGCTGTTTAAGCTCTGCTAACATTTTACCCGCTGGTAAGTCCCAGAGCTTTAAACAATAAACGGAAAATTAAGTTTTAGAGATTTATTAATCGATAATACTTTCACATACTTTAACAGAGCCTTCATCGCCACCAGATGCTAACCACCGTCCATCGGGACTAAATTTAAGACAATGAACATCTTTCACGTGTCCCTAAAAACAAACAAATTATAACTATATTTAAATAATACCACAAATCGTTGATTAATACCTTATATGTGTACATACAACCCTTTTTCCTAATATCCCAAAGCTTAATGTTAGAGTCGAGAGAACCCGACGCAACAAAATCTCCATAAGGATGAAAATCAAGGCACCGAACATTAGTTTTATGTCCCGTAAGTGTTCGAAGTACTAAATTGATAATAAAAATATATGCTTAGTAAGTGAACAATTGATTTGGAAATAATGGACTAACATTTGGCAGCTTCCAAGTCCCATACTTTGAGAGCACCTGATGCTGATCCCGCACAGATGAGATCTTCATTATGACTAAATTTGGCGCATTCCACAGCAGTTGTATGACCCGTTAAGCTCTGAATTTAAAAAAACAACAAAATTTAAAAATTTATACATTAATTAAAAATAACATAACAGAAAAAAACCTGAATTTACGAGAAAATAAAGTGCAAGACTTAATGAAAAAAAACGTGTGTTAAGTATAATTATTGCGATATAGCAAAGAAAACAATACGCCATGTATGGGCATTGTCCTATTTTAATAAAATAACAGTTTACTGGAGAAAGAAAAAGATTGCTTAATTCAAAATCACAGCGAACTATAATAAAAACTGGTGATCATGAAAAAAAAGAACGATTATGACCTAGAAATTTACGTCCAATTCATAGCTTACAGTAAATCAACATTCATATACTGTATAGCATGTATATCAAGGGTAGAACTTACTTAATATAGTGTTTAACGCGTTGTTTTAGCTAAATAAATATTCATAAAAAAGTTTACGAGCACAAGGTCTTCGCTATTCATCATTATGTGCATAAAACGCTCGAAATGATTATCGCAAAAAATAATTATTATAATGCGAGAGAAACCCATAAATAACAAGTGAGTGTATTGTAATGGCAAACAATATATGCAATATGTGATTACAATCTGTCTAGTATTTGATTACATACCATAATACAGTTTGGTTTACCGATAGCCCACAGATTAACTTTTTTATCCTCACCGCCGGTAACCATAACTCTGGCAGACTTTTGACCCAAAGCCAGACACGTAACACTCGCCGAGTGAGCCACAAACTCCTCTATGAAATACACAACAATACCATTATATTACGTAAATATGTATTACGCTTTATGTTAATAATCATTAAACTAAAACGTAATCATATTTATGTGGTTTTATCAATTAATAATAATCAATTAACCGCACACATAGACACAAACACAATACAAACACAACACTAATGAATGAATACCTTTAGCGATGAACACATTCTTTAATGACATATCGTTTATAAACTTAACTAAAATTGATTAACTAATATTAACTATATTTAAATAATATCAAAACGATGGTGTTTTGGTCGTATCATTGGTCGCATTGGTTATGTATTGGTGTATTGGCATCGTTCGAGGACATTGATTCCGTTGCATTCACACGAGACATGAGAGTAATTCATTGTTTGGTCGTTTCAAACACATACACATTACACAGCATTACTGTAACACTCATACAAACGTACACATTCGTACACATTCAATCAAACTGTAAAACTGAGCGATTATACACTGTTTTATAGAGTACACTGTAATAGTTGTATAACCGATAGTTGTCATACACTGATACTGCGCAACCAAAAACTGCGCTAATATTAAACTATATTAAACTATATTATACATCATAAACTTTGTACAAGTTTTCCAACAATTATTTGTTTTGATTAATGTAATTTAAGTTTATATTAAACCATTTTGAATCAACTAAATTTATTTTATATTTATTTAATTTTTGCGTTATATTCATAAATATTATTTTTCATATAATAAGTTTTTTAGAAAAATTATAGTCTAGACATAATTTTATTGATATGATAATTACAATATATTAGATTTAACTTAATAATATCAATAATTAAAAAAAATGTAGAAAACATGACATATGAGCAAATTTTAATTTAAGCTTTAAACAGAGACAGATGTTAAAACAGACATTTAGCTTACTTAAAACAATTAAACCTTAAGGTTGTCAGGACTTTAAGATAGTAGTTATAATCTCAATTTTCAATAAATTTACAAATTATAGTTTTCAAAACAGGAAAAATAAAATTCAACAAATTTTGGTAGAATTAATAGCTGAAATATGTTCGACAAATTGGAAACTAATATTTGACAGACCTAGCAATTATTTCTCCTTGATCTGGTAAGTAAATTTAAAACTAGGTGACAACAAATAAAAAATAACCAATCCATAGTATAAGTGAACCATAATTTCGTCATTTCAATAAAAATTTTAAGTTTTTACTAAAAACTAATCAACTAAAAAGGTTAAATAATCAATTTTTTCTTTAGAGATTCAATCTTATTTATACAATAAATTTATTCTATTTTAAATTATAACACATTAGTGTTCGATTTATGTGACCAGTTTAATAAAAAAAATTATTTATATTTTCTAACTCTTCTATATTCGTAACTGAATTGTTGTTTGCACGCTTCATTGGGCATTGGCTGTAATTAGACTAACATTGAAGAATTTTATTTCATTTATTAGGCAAATAAAGCAATTGAAAATTTAAGCTAATAGAGCGGATACCAAATCACTAATTAGCAAAACCAATAAATTTTTCTAATTAATGTTGAACAAGCTTTTAAAGATAATTACAATTGATGTCTAATCAATTTTAGAATCACTTATCGTAAATAATAGTTATGTATTGCGTGTTCACGGTTTTAGACGTTTATTAATAAAAGAAAAAAAAACAAATTTAATAGTTTAATCATTGTTAATAAAATAAAACTATAAATATTACTCTATTACTAATTTAAAAATAACTGATTTAACATAAAAAAAAATGATTTTCATTGCGTGATTCATTATGAGCTTGTTTTAGGAATAAATTTTATCAATGCATTCGCAAATTGCTTACACTTTAATGTGACAGATATTTACTAAATTATTTCATTAATGAATCACTATTTTATTTCAGAAAATTTATTATTAATACAAGTAAGTCTATTATTAGCTCAAAATTTAAGGGATTAATTTCGCTTTAAAAATCGATCAAATGTCAATCACCCAAAAGGATAGTAAATTAAAGTATTGAATAAATCTTATTTCAATTAGCAAAATATTTCATTAAAGGGACACAAAAAATATTTTTTTTCTAAATGAATAAACTATTATTATAACCTTTATTATAACATTTTTTTTGTAACAACAATTTTTAATTTATTAACATTATTCGTGAGCAGTAACAAAAATATATAAACTTAAAAACTGGATAATAAAAGCGACATATATTACTGTAAAAATAGAACAATGTTTTATTTTTCGTTAGAACCTTAAAGAAAAATTTTGAACAATAAAATTATATAACTATTAGCTTATATTTGGCTTTTTCAAAAGCAACGATAAAATTTTTATTATATTATTTCTTTTAGGAATATTATTCATTTTAAACCATTTATACGGTGTTTAATCCCATTTAAATAGTTGTAACATAAAACTGGATATTAAATCATTACGAAACTTTACAGATAGAATAATTTCTATTATCAATTTTTATATAATTATTATAAGTGCAATTTAAATACAGTAAATGTTCAAATTAACTATACCGTTGAAAAGCGAGATTTTGCACTAAAAATTTATTTATTTTCAAATAAATGAATTGCTTTTGAAACACTTTTATTTAATCGATTCATATGAAAATGTTATGGTTCCTTACAAATAATTGTAATATTATTAATATTTATAAAGGGTTAGCCTAATACTGTAATCTAAAAATCTAATAATAGAATAGTAAGCTAAGTTGGATATAAAACAAATATTATAAATATTATTATTAATAAATTATTAATAATATATCGAAATCATGATCTTATATGGTAAGAATTATTTATAAAATTGAAATTACTTGTTACTATTTCTATAAAAAGATTTTGTTTAATTTGTTGAATTTTTTTTGTAAAATTTATATTTATAACTTTTAAAATATGAAAGTTTAAAAGATTACTTCTTAATCCGATTTCTTAAAATAGAATAAATATATACAATCAATTTCTAATTTGCAAATTAACTGAAAGCAAATGATTTTGGGAGAAAAACGCGTTTCTAGGATTCACAAACTTTATTTAGGAACTCATGAAATGAATTCGGAACGTTATTGGATTGAAATAAAAATATTGTTATCAAATTGTGCAAACAGTTTTTGAATTAAATTATATGGGTTACCAACATATTTTTATTAATTATATATTAACCTTCACTTAAATTGTTTTATTGTTTATTATTTAAACAAAACTTTTATGCAAACAACCTATTATTTTATAACAAATGTTTATTTCATGTGGCATTATATAAGCACACACACTATAATTAATTGAAGCCAATTTTTCACATGAAACTCTAGATTCAAACTAGAGTGCGAAACGGGCCCCCGATTTCTCGGGCCCCCGAGGGCCCCCGACAAAAAGTATCGGGCTTTGTCGGGCTCGGGCCTTAAGTTAAGAAAATCATATCGGGCCGGGCTTTTG
>JAQGAW010003746.1:0-11992 GCA_034698025.1 Phthiracarus crinitus | reverse complement strand
GAAGTAATATAAACTATTAGTATTGAATAGTATTGTGAGTCACTGTACTTCTAGTAAAGACTAGAAGTACAGTCATAACATAATACAGTAGAAGTATGGAAACGTAAACTATTAGTGATGTGCTGTAAGTGCACATACACTACATTATACATCTTTAAATAATGCTTATTTATTAAGAAAACATGTACATCCTTTTAAGCAACTACCTATTTACATGATTAAAGTGCAAACGAAATTTAGTTAATTAAAAATATGAAATTATTTTAGTTGAATTTAGTGATATTTTTATTTATCCGAACAGTTAGGGACTCAGACTGAACCAACTTGAACCTGAACTTATATTAACTGAACCTGAAACTGGACTTATTTAGTTTTGAAGGACGTGGACACGGGCTTGAATCAATTAGGAGCCGGAGCTCCTAAGGTTCCGAAAGTCCATGCTGTTAATAAAGTTAAAAATTTAATAACCGGTTAAAGTTAAAAGTTAAGACATTTTTACGAGTTAAGGTTTTAAAGATAAAGAAAATCTTTAACTTTTAACCGATGTTTATCTCTACAAATAAGTCAATACGACAAAAGCAAATCAACAAGCGTTGAGTGTAATGGTTTACGAAGAATAGTAAGCTTTGAGTATAGCAAAAAGTATTTATATATAAATACTTAATATTTTCACAAAATACATATGTATTAATTTAAAAACACAATATTTTAGTCTAATAAAGCCTATATTATCATTTAAAGTTTATAACTTGTTAATTAAAAATAAATGAAGGTTTAGATCGATAGAGTAAATAAATTAAATTCTAAATTAGATTTGAGGTATTTCTGTCAAGTCTAGACCTTATATAGGCGTCAAAATAAACGGTAAATTTCATGAAAGATGTCGTATAGATACAACAGTGAACGCAATAACTATTAACTTTAGAAATATGTTTAACTTAACTGTAAACGAGATATTTATTAATAAAAGTTTTGGGAACGATTGAATGAATTTATTTAATTTATTAATAAGCGTTTTAAACTTAGTAGTATAAACTGCAAGAGATCTAAGGATCAAGGGTCCAGAAAAGGCTCAACTCTTATTAATTTTATTATAAGTTTTTGTTAATTATAAATTAAAAATTAAAAACACCAATTAATGTTACTCAAAATTTTTTTTAAATAAACTTGGAAAAATTTGGTTAACAATTAAACTAAAAAATATTTCTAAATTATTGTAAAATTTTTTGTTAAACTTATACCATTCGTGCTTAAAAAACGAATTTAAAAATTAACTGTTAAAAACTTAGATAAAACAAAATAGAACAAAATTAATATATAATAATTAAATTATGACATCCATAAAACATTTACTCAAACAGCCTACTAAGCCAACCTATACTTCAAAATTAAAATAATTGAAGCGACCTTGGATTTTGAATCATTAAATATTAAATAAAATCCAAGTTTAAATACAATTTTTGTTAATTCATGTTTTGACGTCGTTTAATAAATTATTTTTAAATTTAATTTAGCGTTTGTAGTAAATATCCTCAGCAGAAATTATTATCAACTTTACTATCTATGATGACTATAGTTCTATTCATTTGCATTTTAGTTGCTATTATTGTTTGGTATTACTTAAAAGTGGGCAGAAAAGCTTATTATTTACGCAATTTTCCGGGAATACCTACCTATCCTTTAATTGGAAATAATAATCTAATAATGAACGGCTCAAAATCTCACGAAGACGTCACTACAAGTAAGTTATGAAAAAAAATAATTATATTATTTGATTTCTATATAATTTAGTTATTAGAAAATTAATCTGCTTTTTATGAATATGTTTGTTGAAAATATGACTTTTAAATTAATTTTATTTAACAATATATTATTTATAATTGTTTAAGATTTTTTAATGAAATTTATAGCAAAAGTTAAAAATATTAATAACATATTGGGTTATAAATAATTACAAACATGTGGTTAATTTTTAGTTTGTTTTTTTCAAATATAGAAAATTATTTTAAAACTTAAAAGTTAAGCTATATTTTGTTCATTTTCCTAGTATGTAGAGGTATAACAGAGAATATTTTTAAAAGAGATAAAAAAGCAAGTTTATACTGGTTTTGTTGATTTTATTTAAAGGACTTGCGAAGGTCATGGAATGGTTGGCCAATAAATTTGATAACGAGAAAATGTTCGTTTATTGGTTGGGATGGGATCCAATAATTGTGTTATTAAATCCAGATGATATTGAAGAAAAACCCAATATATGATTTTTAATAAGTTTTTTTACTAATCGAAATTAATAATAACAAAAACTTTCTTCTAAATTAATAAAGTTATATAAATATTTTTCAATTTTTTAAAAATTTAATATTAGAAAGTTTTGTCGAGAAATTTATTGATCGATAAGTCAAGTGGTTATAACTGTTTGCATTCTTGGCTCGGAAATGGGTTACTAACGAGCACTGGAACTAAATGGCAATCGAGAAGAAAGTTGATTACACCTGCTTTTCATTATAGCATTTTAGAAAACTTTATACCATTAATGAACAAACATTCAATGATTTTAGTAGATATTTTAGATAAAAATAAATGCGTAGACATAAGAGAGTACATAACTCGGTGCACACTTGACATAATATGCGAGACAGTTATGGGCATTAAAGTGGATGCACAATATAATTCGGATTCGGATTATGTGAAAGCCGTTAACGTCGCGACCAAAGCTATGATGTTTCGAAACATTCATGTATTGGGTTGGTATGACTTTATATTCTATCGAACCAGTTATGGTAAAGAGTATTCAAAATATTTAAACATTTTGCATAACTTTTCCAATAATGTGATAAAAGATCGTAAACTCGACTTAATTTCGAACCATTCTATGAAAGAAAATAACATAAAAAACAATGAATTGTGTTTTGGCCAAAAAAATAAATTAGTATTATTAGATTTACTAATCGAACAACAATTTATAAGTAAAAATTTGACCGATGAAGACATTCGGGAAGAAGTGGACACATTTATGTTTGCAGGTTAATAATATAAACGATTACAAAGGAAATCGTAATTTTATAAAATAAATTCCAGGTCACGATACAACTGCTATGGGTATTACGTGGTGTCTATATCTGATCAGTCTCTACCCTGATATACAACAAAAAATACATGACGAACTTGAATATGTATTCAATGACGACAAAACGAGACACATATCTAATGATGACTTGAAACAATTAAAATATCTTGAATGTTGCATAAAAGAGTCACTAAGACTGTATCCATCGGTGCCAATGATTGGCCGCTCAGTTAATAAAGATTTCAAACTAAATAACCACATAATACCGAAAGGATCGACATTAAACATATTTATTATGGCATTGCATAATAATATTAAATATTTTCGTAATCCAGAAGTGTTTAAACCCGAAAGATTTCTACCAGAAAACGTTTCTCGATTACATCCAAACGCTTACATACCGTTTATTGCTGGACCGCGTAATTGTAATGGACAGCGGTTTGCTCTGATAGAAGAAAAAATAGTGATCGCGAATGTATTGAGAAATTTTACGGTTAGCTTAGTTGACAAAATAGATGAAATCATTTATGCACAAGAATTTGTTTTAAGACCGAAGGTTCCAATTCGAATATTATTTACACGACGCTAAACTATTCTTTATATCTTTTTAAAAAATAATTTGAATAATAAACGTGTTATTGTGTTATTTATATCTTATAAAAGTATAGCCATGTGGTAACATTTTCTGTGAAAAATCTTTTGAAAATTTTAAAATTTTCTTTTAGAATAATAGCAAAATCCTTTGTTAATTCATTGAAATAAAATACCATATTATTATAAATAAAAAGATTTATTTAATAAAAAATATTCGTAAACTTTATCAGAAATATTAAATATTGATGGAAATTATTTTTTAAATGCTAATTATAACGATAATATGCACATTAAAAGTTTAATTGTAAAGTTCTCTGATTAAAATTTAAATACTTTGGAATTCTTTGAGAAAAAAATTTTGAGCAGTTTAACGCAGAGGTGGGTTGCCTAAACTGGGGTTATAAATATAGCTCATATAGAGTACAAAAGTACATAAAAAAGAATGGTTTAAAAATCTGTATAGAAAGTTGTTAAAAAAATTATATTTTAAATATTATGAAATAACTTAATTATAAAAGTTTATAATAAAATTTGCATAGTGCAACGCTTTTTACATAATTATATTTATATTATTATTAAATATGAAAAACGTTTTTAGCTGAAAATTTAACTTAATTTCATTAATTATATTTTTATTATATTGAGGGGTCGTATAATAATAAAAATATTATGTAAAATATAAAAAAATTAAAGATTTTTTTAAATAGTGAATATATCGATATTTTATAGTAATAAATTATTAAATTTAGATAAATTACATATATATTGATAATAATTTACAAATATAAATGTAATATTTTAATAGTAATTGGTAAAATTGTTATAACGCGTTTAGATTTTGCCATTGAAATAGTTCAATGATACGTGTCAATGATATGTCAATGATATAGGTCAAAGATATAGGTCAAGGATATAGGAGAAAAAGGACACGAACAAAAAATAGAACAAGAAAAAGAAGAAAAGCAAATGCAAGAAGAACAATAATAAGATATAGATCAAAAACAAGTACACGAAAAATAACATGAAGAATAAAATGAGCTTAAATAAGAATTATATTTTGGTTCTAATTAGTTTAAAGTTATAGGGACTGTTGGTGCCGGGCCCTTTGGGCAAAAGGCAACAAAGGCCCTGTCGTCATGGGTCTGCTGATGCTGAGCCCCTCAAGGGGCAAAAAGCAACATAGACCCAAATTATTAATAACGCTTTTGAAACCAAAATTGGGATTGGACGTAAGCCGGCTCCCAGGTGAGGTGATGGTGAGTTTCCAAACGCATTAGTAGGGCGGAAACGAGATACGGTTCCTTCCTGGAGGTAATTCTCCTTTAGAGAGGGTGACTTTCGACCCGCGGGTTTAGAGGGTGGGGGGGTTATACCTATTAGTTTGTGTTCGCGCACATATGGAATTGAACAAAAATGGACTTGAAAACAGATAACTTAGCTTTTTGGATTTGTGCTAATAAATAATAGAACGGTGCAGATTGTTAATACCTGCAGCCCCAATTCATTTGTCAATTTCTGACTCAAGTTTAATATCTATCGCGAACAATAATCCGAGGTTCATGAATATATCAATCTATGTCAGTGAAGTACCATTATTTGCATAATATATGCGAGATATCACGAGGAATTCAGTTTTGGAAGTATTTATTTTCATTGAATCTTCTCCACAATGTAAGCTAAATTTACCATGTGCTTGACCCTCCTTTTCTTAGTTTTCAGATGCTAGATTTTTATGTCCGAAATTGAATAAATTAATATTGCTAGAAAATCTAGGAAAATTAGATGAATTGTATATATTAAGGTCTCCAATTTGTTCAAATCGCTCAAAATGTAAATATATGCAAACTTATTTTTTGAACGTACCCATAACGTTAACACAACGCACAAAACTCACAACATGGACTTTGATCTGGACTCAAGTCATGCATCCGACTGGGTTTGAGAGAGAGAGAAAGATTTCGATGAGAAAGACGATTTTTGCAAAAAAAATACGCGAAATTTTCAACTTAATCCTCGAATAAGTAAAAAACAGTGTTCGCTGCATAGATTGACATATGTACGACTTCTATGACTTCAGTGACGAATCCTAGAACGAAAAATGAGCTGATCTCGACAATCCGCCACTCGCCAAAATCATTGACTGTTTTTACAACCAGGAAAAAGAAGTGAACTCACGCCACTTCTACTATTGAATCACCAATGGAACGATAGGATATGTAAAAATCGATATCCGTTCTCAGATAGCGTTAGTATGGTTAACGTCTCCTTAATATGCCGAGGCTTAGACGTTCGATGCATATTTAACGACGTCCGGGATCTAGTGGTCTGACCACGAATAAGAGAATGTATGGATGAATGGACGCCGTTATAATAAGCTTTTGTTCGATTATAACGATTGTTATTATCGACTTGTGATCTTCGAACGCTACGCAGACATCGCGGATCTCAACCCATCGAAACTAATGGTCGAACAGTAGACGTTTCGAGCCGTTAGTCAAACACTCTTATTTACTTTTGAAGCATAACTATGCAAAAGAATAAGTTTAAAGTTTATATTTTGATTTTTGATAGCGCTTATATTTGTTTGTGTTAACCCGAAACCTATCAGCTTTGAGTTACAGATTTTATTTTTGTATACGTACTCGATGCCGACTCAGGTTATTACGAGCCGGTGGAGGGTGCTATCCATTTGGCTTCTCAATGAGAATGGGCCTTCAACAAATTGAGGCTGGTAGCACTAGAATAGCTGCGGTCACAGATAATCCTGGACACCGCCGAACCCACTACCGCATATATCATCTAATGTGTGGGATAAATTGGGAGAGAGTAGCTTAATACGACGCTCTGTAGGTTCGAACCCACTCCAGTCAGTGCTCAAAGGTTTACGCGTTAGCCCACTACACCAAAGACCGTATTACTATAAAACATCATAAAACCGGACTACCGGAAAACATAACATAAGTTACGATTTTAAATAATCTATTATTTTCTTTTGACTTTTGTTTGTATTTTATGTTTGACAAATAACGTAATTTATGTTTGATATATGTTTTAAATTTAGAGAATTAACTTTGATAGGTTATTATTTTTCTATGGCCTCTATGTTTCCATTAAAAGCTATGCAACCAGATATATGCATTATTGTGCTTTTGCCCTCAATTTCTTTATAATAAATAAATTCGTTTTTGTGCAAATCGCTTCGTTTCTCAAAATATATTTTAAAAATATTTTCCTAGTTATGTATTTTTCCTTCAAAAGAAATTTAATTTTTAAAGCGTTGAATCAGACTTTTAAAAGAAGTCCTATACCTTATACAGTGAACTATGAATAATTTATTAAAAATTCTTGGATATTTAATTACTTCAAACCGATTTATAAAGGATTTAAAATTTTATAATCTTAAAATAAATATTGGCTTTTTCGAATGCGGGCCTATAACTATCTGCGTAATTCATTATAAGACCTTAAAATAATTAGAATTTCTCTGTATAATAATCTATAACTTAGAAATATTCTGAGCTTAGTGTTCGTATCCATTGCAAGGAATAATCTTAAACATTTTTACTATTGTTTTTACCAATAAAATTAATTTTTTTGAAAAGTAAGCTAAAATCCATTAATATTTTAAAGACCATCTTTATAAACCTTGGGTTTCATGTATGCCTATAATATATATTATTTTATTATGTTTAACTATTTATTTATTTATTTAATAACATCAAAAAATAAATGTATACATATTTCAGAAATTTATTTCGTATTTTGAATGATGAATCAAAATCCTTATAAAATAAAAATTAGTAAATATTAATAATAAACAAACGTTAATTATAATATTATTCACTTTCTATTAATCGTTTTCTAAATTCTCATAGATTAACTAACTCTCGGTAATATTTCCGGTTTGGTTTTTTCGCATGATTTTGTCAACAAAATAAATTCCGCCACGAAGTTGATTGCATTCCGCCATATATTCTAATCAATAATTATAATTAATATTAATGATGGAAAGGTAAGTTATTAATTAAAATTATTTATAAATCAAAAAGTAATCACGAGGTGGATGTAAAATATTTTGGTTGAGAAAAGGGTTGTCAGTTATTTATTTAATGATTTAATAAAAAATTGCAGAAATTATAACAAATAACTTCTATCAACTTAAGGTCTTTATTTGTATTCAGAAATATTTAATTTAGTTATAGAATATTAATTATGGATAATACCATTAACAATACTATTCCAAAAATATTACTTATACAACAAATAAGCTTTTTGTTACCCCCTTTAATTTAATTCAAATTTTCAAAAAAATCTTTAAATACTTTTTTATTCGAGAGGAATAGTTTTTTTCTTTCATCGGGAAATTTTTCAAGAGATATTTTTTGATAAAAACTTTATTGGTAAAGGCCAAGAAATTATTTAAACAATCCTTGAATTTTGAAAAAAAGATAAATGGAGGCACCACTAGACCATAATACCTTGGAAAACACTGGCCACAGATTTATATACATAATAAAACACAATTGACAATTTAATATTTTTTAAATCTAACTACTGTTCCAAAAATAACCAAACTAATAAATATTGTTTAATTTAAAATTTTCATTTTAAAGGTTTCACAATAAGGTTTTTCATTTTAATAAATAAAATCGTTTGTGCGCATAAATTTTTATGTATTTTAATCACGTTTCTGTAGTCTGTTGGCATTGCCTTTCATTTTAAGTTTCAAATGTTAAGCTAAAAAACAGATACCTTTAGCGAAATGATGCAACTCCTCTTCAGTTACATTATAACCAGTTTTCAAAACGACAAAAGCGCGCGGAAATTCAAACCCATTCGGTTGTCGAACTCCTACCACAACAGTTCGATCGACAGCTATATGCGATGATAACTGTTTTTGGATCTCCGCTGGCGATACGGTATAATGAATGCCATCGAGTTTTATCATTTCCGTAATTCTATCAATTATATATAAACGTACGCATTCATCATAATGACCATAATCCCCAATATGTAGAAACCCGTCGTTATCGAAGGCATAGTTTGTCGCCTCTTTATTTCGAAGATAACCGCAAAATAGAGCTGAACTTATCACACACATCTCTCCATTTTGATTAACGCCCAACGTTTTACCATTATTCATGTCCACTATTTTAAGTTTTGCGTTTGGAATTAATAGCCCACAACAACCATTTATATATTCTTTTGAACTGTTTGCTACGGTATTTATACATTCACTCATTCCATATACTTAACAAAAAAACAATAAAAAGTTTACAGCTAGTTATTTAGATATGTATTATAAGAATCATTCTAGTATAAACAAATATCACGTAAAGTAAATATATGAACAATGACATCCATATACGGTATTATGGGACATCCATACTTACTTAAGGACCATTATAATTTTGATATAAACAGTGAAAAAATACCGAAATAATAAAGAAATAATAAATTCAGGCATATATAAAACCCCAATAAAATCAATTATAGGATAAAAAATATAGCGAGAAAAGTGGCCATGAGATGGTTTTAATCAACCTTTTCCAGTAATGTGTTAAAAGCAATTTTAATTTCAGTTTTAGTCCATTCTAAGTCTTTTTCGGAAATCTTTTATTAAATATAAAGGAACCGTAAATCACTTAAAAATATAAATAAAATATTCCTTAATAAATTTAAATATAAATACTGCCCAAAGACCGACAGACATATCGATTTGGAAAAAAGTTAGCCAAAAACTTGAAACTAATTAAAAAGTTATTATATTTGATAAATATACTTATTGTAACATAAATATGTAATAAATAATTTTGGAATAAGTATGGAATAGGAATAGAATCCAAAAAGTTACTTTAATAATACAATCAAAATTAAAAAATTTTTTGAGAATAAATTAGGCACAGAAATTAAAAAGTTGTTATCTATAGAACACTAACAATTATTTGCTATTTAGATAAAAAATTTTTGAAAATGTGTTATAATTTCAAATTACGGATATATCTAAAAACGATAAAAATTTTTTTATACTCTTTCCTAGTTTCAGGCGTCTTCGTTAAAAAACAAATAATTTTAATAAAATATTTCAATATTATATATTAATTTTCCATACTATTTATAATCTATAAGCGCATGATAATAAAAATTACATATTATTTAATCTTATATGATTTTTCATATCTATGACTCCAAAGTATGTGCTTATATTGCGCCAATTCATTGCTTCAAAAAATGAGAACGAAAGAAATGATATTTCAAAACACTTATTATCATTTCTATTGAACAATTTCAATACTCAACGGGACACGAAAACTATTAAATTTATCAATGATGAGAGATTAAGGAAAATTCTAGTTTTCATACATATATTGTCGATTCATAATT
Source organism: Phthiracarus crinitus (assembly GCA_034698025.1). NCBI lineage: Eukaryota > Metazoa > Arthropoda > Arachnida > Sarcoptiformes > Phthiracaridae > Phthiracarus > Phthiracarus crinitus. Next base: position 1,947 of record JAQGAW010003746.1, on the reverse strand, counting down.
GCAAAAAAGATTGTCTAACGATAATAGAGTTACATAAATAAACAAAAGTGTTTTCTGAAACAATTAATTTTCTGAAGCTATATTTGCCTAATATACTATATCTAATTTAGATAACGACTAACGCAAACATTTTATTACGTGTTATATGTAACCAAACGCTATCTATTGTATTAATTTTAATATATAATATGAAGGCTTTTGTTTTCTTATAAGAAATACAGTTTATATAAAGTTATTTTATAATAACACTTCAGTGGTATTACCAAAAAACATTCATTTAAGGTATTTTCGGAAAATAAAATTTTGCTGCTTTCTACTTTGATTTGAGAATAGCATTTTATTCGTTGCACACATTCGCTTAACAATTCGTGTTATACAAATTTAACTAAAAGGGGAAAATCGCATCGAAAATCATTGACATCATTGACTTAAGGTATTATGGGGTAATAGTTTGCCCCGTACTTACTTTAGGGTTATTATAAATTTTGTTTTAGCTAATATGAAAAAATACTGATATACAGAGAAATAATTATTTGAGGCATATATAAAACCCCGAAAAAATCGTTTTTAGGATAAATAATGTATTAATTCAAATCAAATAAAATACATTACAATTAGAGCGAAAAGTATTACGTGATGTCTAAACTACTATACAACTATAATCAATACACGAGAACACAATTACCGGTATGTGTTTGATCACGACAAACGAGACAAATTAATAATGACTTAAATTCTTAAGCCCTCACACTGTATCCGTCAGTGTCAACGAATGATTGCTCTGTAAAAATATCTTTAAAATGATAAACAATATAATACTAAATTATTATTAATTTTTATTTTGATTTTCAAAAATCTATAAAACTCTGGTATGCATGTCCTTCTGACTACAAAATAGTTATTTTAAAACATTCTTATATAGAAACGATGACATTGAAATTTAACATAAAAAGCATAATTTTTAATTGAAATCAAATCTTGTTTGTGATAAATTTGATTTTTAAGTCATTTAATTAATATGAAAATATAATATAGTTGTAGTTTTTCTTAAAGTTTTAGTTTACGATTAAATTTGTTGGCTTATGTAACAAATGTTAAAATGTCACCAAATAAAGAAGTTATAGAAAATTTGAGACAATCATTTTTAAAGGCATATGAAGAACAACGTCATCTTTACCACGAAAATGATATAAAACACATTAAAGAAAACGACTGGCCTATTGAACGGCACTTATTAGTGAATAAGAATGAAGAGCAGGCATTAAAATCGGTTATAAAAGCTATGCAATGGCGAAACTCGTTTGGTGTTCACAACTTCAATGATCTATATTTTCCGTATGAAATATATAAAATTGGAGAAATGTTTCAGTTTGGTTACGACAAAGATGGCCGTCCAGTGTTGTGGTTCGTTGCTAAGGCTCACTATAAGAGTGAAGAACTTGGATGTTTAATACGACAGTTCACTGTGTATCAAATCGAGAAAATTGATCGACAAGTATCACATGAAGGATGCATTGTAGTGTCCGACTGGTCTGGCGGTGATTTGTCTAATGTTGACATGGGTTACAGCAGATTTCTCATTGATGTGATTCAATCATATTATCCTAAATGTGCGAAATATATGTATATCGTTGATATGCCTTGGATTTTGAGCGCAACCTCTAAGTTAATCATTGCTATTGCGAACGAAGAGTTGAAAAAAGTTTACAAGTTTATTAAAAATCAAGAATTATCGAAATACATAGATTCAGATATAATTCCAGTCCATTTGTTAGGAAAAAACGCAAAAACCATGAATGAAATACCAATTGGTGTTAAAAAATTGGATCAAATGACACACTTCGGGTTAAATAGTAAACAAATAGAAAATATTTACTCCACATTTAATTGCCTAAAAGAAGTCTAATTGTAAATCTAATAGCCTTTACTAACTTTCTATTTTATTAG